>JAJHZJ010000709.1:517500-534665 GCA_023548195.1 Bettongia penicillata ogilbyi | reverse complement strand
CTTAACAAAAAACTCCAGCACTTCCCTTTCTGACTAAAACCTCTCATTCCAACTCCTATATATCTCGACCTGCGTACACCTTTACTGAGTCTCTTTTCTAGCCTTTCATACCTTACTCCCTTCTACATACTCTATGACCCAGATACGCTGACTAACAAATTCCTTGAATGAGACTGTCTCCCATCTCAGTGACTTTACACTGCCGAACTTCCACACCTGGAGAGTCCTGACCCCTCACCTTGCACCTCATCATCTCCCTGGCTTCCTTCCAGGATCACTTCAAATCCCACCTTCTTTCTGCAGGAGGACTTTCCCAGTGCCCTGGGATGCAAAGTCAAATGCCTTTTTGCGTCCAGTATATCTTTATCTGCTCTGTATAAATCATCTCTGTATCTATTTCTTTACAAAACCTCCATGAAGGTGGGACTTCCTCAAGGACAGAAGCTGGTTTTCCCCTTTCATTTCATCTCTAGTACACAGCCCAATGCTTGGCACATTTTGGGTGCTGAACAAATGCCTGTGGAGTAACTGATTAAAAATAACCCTCCACCTCTAGAGCACTTTCTCTACTATCTTGCACCTCTTACTTCACTTTTCTCCCTGCTCACTCTTGACCCTGTGGCTGACCAATTTCAGTTCCACACTGTCCCATTCCCTTCATCCCTGTGTCCAGTCATACCTCTTTCCTTGCCAGTCCTAACTCTAGTTTACTCACATCATCAGCCTCTTTGATCCTGTTTTTGGCACATGCTGCCTCTAGAGTTGAAGGAGATAACCCAACCATGATGACCTTGTAAACTATAAATTCATAATACATAGGGTCACCTTCAACTGGACACCACAGCAAGGTGTCCCTTTCATTTGTCCCTTCTTCCTTCCCCTTTCCTATCCCTACTCCCAACAGAAGCTATTAGGAACCTTATCTTGCCTTCTCATTCCTCCCCAACACCACATCCTGCCTCCCTCTTTGGTGAAATTCTCATTACTTTTTTACTAAGAAAATTAAGTAATTCCCCATGAGCACCTTAGTTTCTTTATTCCTAAAGACCTTGACATCATTTCCCCCTCTCTCCTGCTTTCCCTAGTCTCTTTTAATGAAACATCCCTTCTCTTTGCTAAGGCCAAACCTTCTCCCTTTTAAATTCTCCAACTCAGTTCTCCCCTATAACTTCTGTCATCTTCAATCTCTCCCTGATGACTGGTTCTTTCCATATTGACTTTAACATCTTTCATTGTCCCCAAAGCATAAAAAACTTTGATTAACCCTACCATTTTCCAGAGATCTTTCTGTATCTCTCCTCTCTTTCTTAGCCAAGCTCCCAAAATAAGTTGTCTACACCCATGGCATTCTCTCCTCCCAGTCTACCAGATACTCTTCATTCTGGCTTGTGAACTCATGATTCAGCTGAAACTGCCCACTGCAGGGTTACCAATGACTTCTTAACTGCCAAATCTAATGGTCCTTTTTCTCAATCCTTATCCTTCTTGACTTCAACTCAATTCAATAAACATTCATCAGGTACCTGCTCTGTGCCAGGCACTGTGCTAAGCCCTGGGGATAAAAATAAGAAAGACAGTCCCTGCCCTCCAGGACCTTATAATTTAATGAGGAAACAATGCACAAAACAGAAAGTGAAAAGGGAGAAAATGTTTAGAAGTAGAGGAGCAAAAGTACCTGGCCGAGAGGTGTGATGGGGGAGTTAAATCCAAAGAGTGAAGCTGATGGAAAATGAGTTCACTAAGATTCTCAGCATTTTTAAATGGAGGCTTTGGGAAGAGTGTGTGCTGCACCCTCCAGCTTCCAATCAGAGGAGATGGGGATGTGATGGATATCCCATCTATTTATATTACACGATGAGTAAAATAATCAACTGGGTGACAAAAGACAAGACACTGTGATGAATTCTCTCAAAGCAAAAGAGAAATGTTTCCTCTCTGCCTTAGGATTTCTACATCCTTCCTTCACATTTTGATTCAATAAAATTTTTCCTATTTTTGATTCTCCATTTTAGGACCAAATAACTTGTTTCTGTGCTTAGCATATCTGAGACTGAAAATGTATGGATGAAAATAGAACTCCTAAATGTTTTGTCCATGAAGATGAGATTTACGATGTTTTATACTGTCTTTTTGTGATTTCAGCACCAACAACTGAAGTGACCGTTTCATCTGGTAAGTTATATTTGTTGATGCTTTCTCACTCTGTGGAACATAGACATGCCACAGAATTCCCGTGTTTTTCAGAGAGAATGATGCTTAAATTTAGTTCACATTAAATCAACTAATATTTGTTGAGCCCCTGTTCTTTGCTGACTAGAGGGCACATAATTTCCCCACTCCCTCATTATTGTCTACAGACATAAGTCTCTCTAGCCAAGTGAAAAATCTTGTTTTGGTTTTTTTTTTATCATTTTCACAATTCTCTTCCCAGCTTCAGAGTCTAAGTCCTAGGTCTAGGTATTCTGGAGTTTGGTAAACAAGATCATCTTGGCTCTTCTCATAATCTTGATGATAACAGAAACTTTATCAGTTTGTTTGATTTGATGGAAATGGCTATGTCTTAGATTCACAGAATAGCTCTGCTTCTGGATGGCTATGTATGAGATCTTTAACAAGTGATTTCATCCCTATGAGATGAGAGTTGGATTCATTCTCCAGCACACTTTACAATTCTATTATCCTAGTAGATTTTATAACAAGGATTCTAGTGTCAGTCTGTCTAATCTATGGACATTATAAATTGTCCCCATTTTCTTGCTACTCAGTCCTTTCTCTGGCAAAAGGCAGAATAAAAATTGAAATCATGTGCAATGCCAAACTGAAAATTTAATGTGAATATGGCAGGTAGCTGGATAGTATAGTGCATAAAGACATGCAATCCTGATTAAACCCTGACTCATATATTTCCTACATGTGTAACTGGGTAAGGTTCAACCTCTATCAGTCCTTATTTCTTCATTTGTAAAATGGGAATAATACCATCTACCTCACAATCTTGGTGTGAAAATCAAATAAGATAACATGTGAAAAGCTCTTTGTACACTACAAAGTCCTACCCATGTTTATATACGTATGTATGCATGTATGTATTGTAATATTTGTATGTGTTAGCTAACATTATTGCTGCTAAGGACAATATTTTCAATCCTCTTGGTGAAAAATATACAGCAATTGATTGAAATTATTTTTTTGAAATTATCTGTGAATGTATCTATCTATGTAATACTATGATTATATTAAGTATTTGGGAGTTGGTTATATTATCATTTCAATACTTCAAGATATCATCATTAATGTGGGCATGTGAAATGAGGCGCTGTATCTTACTGCATGTCTGCCATTCCTATAAGGACTCTCATTGATCCTTCAAAGGATAGAGGCGATGATGACTCTATAAGAATAAAACAGAAAACTATTCATTCTCCATCTCTATATTACTGATGATTTCATGGATTCATGGAAGAAAAACTTTCCTCTCTTCAATTTTCAATTATCTTTCATTATCTTATTTCACCATTCAATAGGGCACTGACTTAACATTGTTAAGTATTTAAATTGAGTATAAATGAAACTATACTCTTCAAAATATTCATTCTCTTAAAATGTGATTTAGGTTTAATTTATGCTCCTTTTTTTTATTTCAGCATCAACCACAGAAGAGACCACTTTGTCTGGTAAGTAGAGTTGGAATATTATGTCTAAATCAAATGAAATCAAAGCATGTTTGTTGTTTACCTGTCTTTGCAAGGCATCCAATACATCAATCTGTTAATCAATAAGCATTTAGTAAGGGCTTGCTATGTGACAAGCACTGGGAATACAAAGGTAAATGATAGCTCCTGCCTTCAAGGAGCTCACTATCTAATGGACAGATCATTCCTCCATTCTCATAGATATACAAGCATGTCTATGAAGGCGAGTTCATTATTTTTTACTTTTCAATTTTTGCAAAGTGTCCTTCTTTAGGGTTGTATAAGATAAACTCTAATATTATGAAATTTGGTGAATAATAGTAATTCTTCAGAATCTTATAAACTTTAATAGATAGAACCCTGAACTGTGTATCAAAACACTTGGGCTCTAGAGTCAACTTTCCCACAGATGACTGTTTGACCAGGGATAAATCATTTCATTTTTTCTGGCCCTCAGCTTACTCACAAGTATAATAAGTGAGTTAGAACAGATCACCAGCTCAGACATGGTGTCAGTTTTTAGGATGAAGATTCCTTTTATTCAGGTCACGTAATTCATGATTTTCCATGACTTCTCTACTTGTGACTGCTCATTCTATCATGACACAACATAAATATAATAAATAAAAATAATATATTTAATAAAATAAAAATAAATAATAAATAAACATAAGAATAAAATAAAAAAACATAAGAAGTAGTTCTAACAATAGACAATGTCTGCCTTCTGAGGATCAATGCATAGACTCATCCCTGGGAGACCACCAATTTAGTAATGGAGTGCCGTCACTAAGGAATTCATCAATCATCTCTCAGTTGCTCGAGGGCTCATAAAGTGCCACACAGGAAAATGGGACATTCAATCCCTCAAAATGATAACAAGGGGATATTCTGTGGGTGACTACCAGCTCCTTAAGATCAGGGAATGTTTATTTTTTATTTTATAGGTATTTCTTTTGCCTTTCTTTGTTTCCCCAGAACTGGGAGTAGTATCTGGCACATAGTAGGTGCTCAATAAATATTTGTTCACTTGACTGGAGAATGTGGTAGCTGCCCTGCACATCAAAGAGAAAGGGAGTTAGGAGAGTTCCTCAGGCATCCTTAGCTCATTTGATTTACTCATGTCTTCTCTAGGGATCCATTATTTACAAATTTACCTTCCTTCATTGTGAGTCTACTAATTTTCCCTGAGATCAGAACCTAGAGTATAATATTAGCACTTAAATTAGTATTGAGGTAACCAACTGGAGAAGATCCCAGTTTCTAATATTATCATTGCAGGATGGGAAATGGTTTTACTACTGTGTCAAAAATATAAGACTCTATGATAACTCTATAAGACTCTATGATAACTTTTCACAAGCAAACAAAATATTCTGACTCTTGGCCTTAATATTCCTTGGTCCACTTCATGGTTTATTTTAGAGGAAAAACTTCCATATTTTCCATTTCCATTTTAGAAGTCAGCACTATACACCTATACTTGATGAAATTAAGGAATAAACCTTGTAGATGAAAACAATACTATGAAGATACTTGTTCACCAAAGATGGAATGTAGATTTTACTGACATGGTCTTTTTGCGATTTCAGAATCTACCACAGAAGTTACCTCTGCATCTGGTAATTGCTTTGTTTTTGTTACTGTTGTTTTTGCTGCCTTCTTGATGTATAAAATGCAAACAAACTACAGAATCCCTTGGTTATTGAGAAGAAATGGTATTTGTGTCCAGTTTAAATTAAATCAACCAATATTTATTGCACATTTTTCAGAGGCACTGTGTTTATTGTACTGTCATGCCTACACTTAAAGGATCTGACATTCACATAAGTGCATGCCTTATAGAGGCTCCCTCTTTCTAATTGAGTTTCTGCCATGCCTAAAAATATTTTCACTTTTCATTCAAACACAAGAGAGTGTATGATAATACTTAGCAAACAAGAAAATTTCTTATTCTCTGCGTAAGTATTCTATCTGTCTTAAAATTTCAAAGGGAAAACTCCTGTTTTTGTCTCAACATTTTAAAACCTGTTATGTCTTTTCCTAATATGCCTGAAGTGTAAACCTTCTAAATGAAAGTATAATTGTTAAAGTAACTTCATAAATTGTGGGGTGTAGATTTCATTTACACTGGTTTTCGGTTTTTATAATTTCAGCATCAACCACAGAAGTGACCATGAGTGGTAATTATTTTTGTTGCTGATTTCTTGCTTTATGGAATATAGCACAGAATATCTTGGCTATCAAGAGGGAATGCTGTTTGTATCTATTTCAAATTAAATCAACCCAAAATTACCTTGTCTCTCTGCAAGGCCATGGATGGGCATGTAGTTTCTTCATTTTCTGAGTACTATTAACAATCAATCCACTGAAATCAAATGAAATAATTTCTCACAATCTGGCCTCCCCAAGGCTTAAAAAGCTAGTCATTACTTGTAATAGTACAGATTATGGTGAAGGGGTCCCTTCCAATACCCTTATAGACTTTACCTTTATACCTTTATAAACTTTAATGAATAAAACAAAAAACTGGGATATAGGAGACCAGCTCCTCCCCTGACTTTCAGTGTGACCTTGTATAAGTTCCTTCAGCTTAATGAACTTCAGTTTCCTCATCTATTTCTTCATTCCCCATCAGTCACACACTGGGATGGTTGCACCGTGGATCGCACAATTGCTCACAAGTATTCTACTTCCTTAACAAAAAACTCCAGCACTTCCCTTTCTGACTAAAACCTCTCATTCCAACTCCTATATATCTCGACCTGCGTACACCTTTACTGAGTCTCTTTTCTAGCCTTTCATACCTTACTCCCTTCTACATACTCTATGACCCAGATACGCTGACTAACAAATTCCTTGAATGAGACTGTCTCCCATCTCAGTGACTTTACACTGCCGAACTTCCACACCTGGAGTGTCCTGACCCCTCACCTTGCACCTCATCATCTCCCTGGCTTCCTTCCAGGATCACTTCAAATCCCACCTTCTTTCTGCAGGAGGACTTTCCCAGTGCCCTGGGATGCAAAGTCAAATGCCTTTTTGCGTCCAGTATATCTTTATCTGCTCTGTATAAATCATCTCTGTATCTATTTCTTTACAAAACCTCCATGAAGGTGGGACTTCCTCAAGGACAGAAGCTGGTTTTCCCTTTCATTTCATCTCTAGTACACAGCCCAATGCTTGGCACATTTTGGGTGCTGAACAAATGCCTGTGGAGTAACTGATTAAAAATAACCCTCCACCTCTAGAGCACTTTCTCTACTATCTTGCACCTCTTACTTCACTTTTCTCCCTGCTCACTCTTGACCCTGTGGCTGACCAATTTCAGTTCCACACTGTCCCATTCCCTTCATCCCTGTGTCCAGTCATACCTCTTTCCTTGCCAGTCCTAACTCTAGTTTACTCACATCATCAGCCTCTTTGATCCTGCTTTTGGCACACACTGTCTCTAGAGTTAAAGGAGATAACCCAACCATGATGACCTTGTAAACTACAAATTCATAATACATAGGATCACCTTCAACTGGGCACCACAGCAAGGTATCCCTTTCATTTGTCCCTTCTTCCTTCCCCTTCCCTATCCCTACTCCCAGCAGAAGCTATTAGGAACCTTATCTTGCCTTCTCATTCCTCCCCACCACCACCTCCTGCCTCCCTCTTTGGTGAAATTCTCATTACTTTTTTACTAAGAAAATTAAGTAATTCCCCATGAGCTCCTTAGTCTCTTTATTCCTAAAGACCTTGACATCATTTCCCCCTCTCTCCTGCTTTCCCTAGTCTCTTTTAATGAAACATCCCTTCTCTTTGTTAAGGCCAAACCTTCTCCCTTTTAAATTCTCCAACTCAGTTCTCCCCTATAACTTCTGTCATCTTCAATCTCTCCCTGATGACTGGCTCTTTCCATATTGACTTTAACATCTTTCATTGTCCCCAAAGCATAAAAAACTTTAATTAACCCTACCATTTTTCCAGAGATCTTTCTGTATCTCTCCTCTCTTTCTTAGCCAAGCTCCAAAATAAGTTGTCTACACCCATGGCATTCTCTCCTCCCAGTCTACCAGATACTCTTCATTCTGGCTTGTGAACTCATGATTCAGCTGAAGCTGCCCACTGCAGGGTTACCAATGACTTCTTAACTGCCAAATCTAATGGTCCTTTTTCTCAATCCTTATCCTTCTTGACTTCAACTCAATTCAATAAATATTCATCAGGTACCTGCTCTGTACCAGGCACTGTGCTAAGCCCTGGGGATAAAAATAAGAAAGACAGTCCCTGCCCTCCAGGACCTTACAATTTAATGAGGAAACAATGCACAAAATGGAAAGTGAAAAGGGAGAAAATGTTTAGAAGGAGAGGAACAAAAGTACCTGGCCGAGAGGTGTGATGGGGGAGTTAAATCCAAAGAGTGAAGCTAATGGGAAATGAGTTCATTAGGTTTCTGAGTATTCTTTAAATAGAGGCTTTGGAGTGTGTGCTGCACCCTCCAGCTTCCAATCAGAGGAGTAGGGGCTACTGAGGATGTGATGGATATCCCCTCTATTTATATAATGCTATGAGTAAAATAATCAACTGGGTGACAAAAGACAAGACACTGTGTGATGAATTCTCTCAGAGCAAAAGAGAAACGTTTCCTTTCTGCCTTAGAATTTCCCTATTCTTCCTTGATATTTTGATTCAATAAAAATTTTCCTATTTTTGATTTTCGATTTTAGGGCCAAATAACTTATTTCTGTGTTTGGCATATCTGAGACTAAAAATGTATAGATGAAAATAGAACTCCTAGGGGTTTTGTCCATGAACATGAGATTTGCAGTGTTTTATACTGTCTTTTTGTGATTTCAGCACCAACAACTGAAGTGACCATTTCATCTGGTAAATTTGTTGCTGTTTTCCTGCTTTGTGGAACATGGAAATGTCACAGAATTCCTGTATTATTCAGAGAGAATGATGTTTAAATTTAGTTCAAATTAAATCAACTAATATTTGTTCAGAACTTGTTCTTTGCCAACCAGAGGGCACATAGTTTCCCCACTCCCTCATTATAGTCTACAGACATAAGTCTCTCTAGCCAAGTGAAAAAATCCTAGTTTGTTGTTTTTTTTTATCATTTTCACAATTTTGTCTCTTCCCAGCTTCAGAGTCTAAGTCCTACCTCTAGGTATTCTGGAGTTTGGTGAACAATCATCTTGGCTCTTGTCATAATCTTCATGATTTTAGAAACTTTATCAGTTTGTTTGATTTGATGGAAATTTCCATTTCTTAGATTCACACAATAGCTCTGCTTCTGGCTGGCTACATATGAGATCTTTAACAAGTGATTTCATCCCTATGAGATGAGAGTTGAATTCAATCTCCAGTACACTTACAATTCTATTATCCTAGTAGATTTTATAACAAGGAGTTTCGTGTCCATCTGTCTAATCTGTGGACATTCTAATTTGTCCTTTCCTTCTTACTGCTCACCCATTTCTCTATCAAAAGGCAGAATAAAAATTGAAATCATGTGCAATGCATAACTGAAAATTTAATGTGAACATGGCAGGTAGCTGGATAGTATAGTGCATAAAGACATGGAATCCTGATTCAAATCCTGACTCAGATATTTCCTACATGTGTAACTGGGTAAGGCTCAACTTCTATCAGTCCTTATTTCTTCATTTGTAAAATGGGAATAATACCATCTACCTCACAATCTTGGTGTAAAAATCAAGTAAGATAACATGTGAAAAGCTCTTTACACACCTCAAAGCCCTACCCATGTTTATATATATATATATATATATGTGTGTGTGTGTGTGTGTGTATGTGTGTGTGCATGTAGGTATGTGTAATATTTGTATGTTTTAGCTAACATTATTGCTACTAAGGATACATTTTCAATCCTCTTGGTGCAAAATATATAGCAACTGATTGAAGTTATTTTTTTGAAATTATCTGTGAATGTATCTATTCTTGTAATACTATGATTATATTAAGGATTTGGGAGTTGGTTATATTATCATTTCAATACTTCAAGATATCATCATTAATGTGGGCATGTGGAAAGATGCACTATATCTTATTGCATATCTGCCATTCCTATAAGGACTGTCCCTAATCCTTCAAAGGAAAGAGACTATGATGATGCTTTAAGAATAAAACAAAAATATTCATTCTCCATCTCTGTATTCCTGATGATTTCATGGTTTCATGGAAGAAAAACTTTCCTCTCTTCAATTTTCAATTAAAGAAGCCATTATCTTATTGCATCATTCAATAGGGCAGTGACTTAACATTGTTAAGTATTTAAATGGAGTATAAATGAAACTATACTCTTCAGAATATTCATTCCCTTAAAATGTGATTTAGGTTTAATTTATGCTTTCTTTTTTATGATTTCAGCATCAACCACAGAAGAGACCACCTTGTCTGGTAAGTAGAGTTGGAATATTATGTCTAAATCAAATGAAACCAAAGAGTGTTTGTTGTTTATCTGTCTTTGCAAGGCATCCAATACATCATTCTGTTAATCAATAAGCATTTA
This sequence comes from Bettongia penicillata ogilbyi, assembly GCA_023548195.1. NCBI lineage: Eukaryota > Metazoa > Chordata > Mammalia > Diprotodontia > Potoroidae > Bettongia > Bettongia penicillata. Next base: position 524,447 of record JAJHZJ010000709.1, on the reverse strand, counting down.
GTAAGGGCTTGCTATGTGCCAAGCACTGGGAATACAAAGGCAAATGATAGCTCCTGCCTTCAAGGAGCTCACTATCTAATGGACAGATCATTCCTCCATTCTCATAGATATACAAGCATGTCTATGAAGGGAAGTTAATTATTTTTTACTTTTTGATTGCCCCAAAATGTCCTCCTTTATAGTTATATAAAGAAAAACTCTAATTCTAATATTGTTAAATTTGGTGAATGATAGTAATTTCTTCAGGATCTTATAAACTTTAATTGGTAGAGCACTGAACTGTGTATCAAAACCCTTGGGCTCTAGAGCCAACTTTGCCACTGATGGCTGTTTAACCACAAAGAAGTCATTCCATTTTTTCTGGCCCTCAGCTTGCTCATGAGTATAATAAGTGAGCTAGAACAGATCACCAGCTCAGACATGGTGTCATTTTTCAGGATGAAGAGTTCTTTTATTCAGATCACCTAATTCATGACTTTTCATGACTTCTATTACTTGTTACTGTTCATTCTATCAAGACAACAAAACAGAAAGTCACGTGAAACAGTTCTAACAACAGACACTGTCTGCTTTCTGAGACCAATGGACTCATTCCTGAGAGACCATCAATTTGGTTATGCGGTGCCATCACTAAGGAATTCGTTAATCACCTTTCAGTTGTTCAGTGTTCATAAAGTGCCACACCAGAAAACAATTCTTTTCTCCTTGACATTTTAAAGTCTACATTTTATGCCTTTTCCTAACAGACAAAGTATAAATCTTCTAAATGAAAGTATAACTGTTAATTCAACTGTTCCTATATTACAGGATGTAGATTTTATTAACAGTGGTTTTTTTTTTTTTTGTAATTTCAGAATCAACCACAGAAGTAACCATTTCTGGTAATTATTTTTGTTCCTTATGTAATGTAGATATAACACAAAATACCCTGGCTATTTAGAGGGAAGGTGCTTGTGTCTATTTCAAATTAAATCAACCCAAAGTCATTGAATGCCTTGTCTCTCTGCAAGGCCATGGGCATGTATCTTCTTCATTTACTGACTACTTTTCGCAAGCAATCCACAGAAATCAAATGAAAAAATTTTTCACAATTTTGCCTCCCCAAGGCTTAAAAGACTAATCATTACCTGTAATAATGCAGATTACGGTGAGTGGGTCCCTTCCAATGCTCTTCATAATTTTATAAACTTTAATGTATGGAACAAAAACCTGGGAGACTCAGGAGACCGGTTCCTCCCCTGACTAGCAGTATAACTTGTATAAGTTCCTTCAGCTTAATGAGCTTCAGTTTCCTCATCTATTTCTTCATTCCCCATTTGTCACACACTGTAATGGTTGCACTCTAGGTCTCACAATTACTAATAAAGCTTTCACCTGAAACAAAAACTCCAACACTTAACTTTTCTGACTATAACCTCTCCTTCCAACTCCCACATGGCTCAACCCTCCCAAACCTATTCTTCACTCTCTTGCCTAGCTTTTTATATCTTACTCCCCTCTACACACTCTGTGACCCAAATATACTGATGACCAAATTCCTTGAATGGGACTCTGTCTCCCATCTCAGTACCTTTGCACTGCCTAATCTCCACACCTGAAGTGTTCTGAACCCTCACCTGGGGCTCATCATCTCCCTGGCTTCCTTCCAGGCTCTCTTCAAATCCCATCTTCTTTCTGCAGGAGGCCTTTCCTGGGGCCCTTGGATGCAAAGGAAAATGCCTTTTTCCTTCCAATATATCTTCATCTGCTCTGTACAAATCATCTCTGTACCTAGTCCTTTACAAAATCTCCATGATATTGGGACTTCCTTAAGGACCGAAACTGTTTCTCACTTTCTTTTTATCCCTAGTACACAACCCAATGTCTGGCACACATTAGGTGCTGAACAAATGCCTGTGGAGTGGCTGATTAAAAAAAAAACCCTCCACCTCGAGAGCACTTTCTCTGGTCATCCTGCACCTCTCACTTCACTTTTCTCCCTGGTAACTCTTGACCTGTGTTTGTCCAATTCAGTTCCACACTATCAACTCCCAATCCCCTCCCCCTTTGTCCAGTCACGCCTCCTTCCTTGCCAGTCCTAGCTCTGGATTACGCCCACCATGTGCCTCCTTGATCCTGTTTACTGCACATGCTTCTTCATAGAGTTGAAGGAGATAACCCAACCACGATGACCTTGTAGACTATAAATTCATGTTGTGCAGCCTCACCTTCAATTGGGCTCTCTGTACCAAGGTATTCTTTTTATTCTTTCCTACTTGATTCCCTGTCCCTATTCTCAACAGAAGCTATTTGAAACCTTACCTTACCTTGTCATGCCTCTCCACCTCTACCTCCTGTCCCCCATCCTCTCATTGCTTTTTTACTAAGAAAATTGAAGCAATTTGCTCTTAGGTCCTTAGTTTCTTTATCTCTAAAGACCTAGTCAACATTGCCCCTATCTCCTCCTTTCCCTAATCTCTTAATGAAACATCCCTTCTCCTTATTAAGGCCCAAACTTATCACTTTTAACTTCTCCAACTCAGTTCTCCCTTATAGCCTCTGTCATCTTCAATCTCTCCCTATCTACTGGCTCTTTCCATAATGACTTCAAACATTCTTGAGTGTCCTCAAAGCTTAAAAACTTTGATTAAGCCTTGCCATTCCCTCAAGATATCTTTCTGTATCTCTCCTCTCTTTCTTAGCCAAGCTCTCAAAATGTTATCTGCAACCCATGGCATCCTCTCTTCTCACAGTCTACCAGGTCCTCTTCACTCTAGCTTCTGAACTCACAATTCAGCTGCCATCTCAGGGTTACCAATGACTCCCTAACTGCCAAATCTAATGGTCCTTTTCTCAATCCTTATCCTTAATGACTTCATCTCAATTCAATAAATATTTATTTGATACCTACTATGTGCTAAGTACTGGGGAGAATAAAATACAAAATACAGTACCTTCCCTCCAGCAGCTTACAAGCTAATGGGAGAAGTCAATGAACAAAAGGAAGCTGAAAATGCAGAGATGGGTTACTAGGTGGGTGCATCACGATATTCCATGGAGAAATCAATTAAAGTCTTTGGTAGAAAATAGAGAGTTACCTGAAAAGTTTGGACTCCTCTATAAAGAAAGGCTTTGGTAAGAGTTTCCTCCTCTACCCTTCAGCCCTGCAGTCAGAGCAGAGAGCCAACTGAGGTTGCTGAGAAAATGCTGAGTAGCAAACAGTCAATCTGTATGATAATGAGATCGCATCTGATCAGCCTACACTGAGGGAGGCATGATGTTCCTTGGAGAGACCCAGCACAGCTGCTGATGAGGAACACTTGCTAACCCTGGTCTCCTCCTCTCTTGGATGCTCCTTGCTAGCTGGGTTTTGGTAACACTGCTGCCTCCCGCTCTCAGTCTGACCATTCCTCCTCCACGTTCTTTGTTGGTTCTGCAGCTATGTGATAGCCATTAACTGTGGCGGTTCATGAAAGCCTTATTCTGGGCCTTCTCTGTTCTTTCTATAGTGTCTTACTTGGGGGCTGCATCAGCTCCCATGGGTGCAATTATCTTCCCTATGCAGGTGACTCACAAATTATTTATCCATCCGTGGTTTTGTCCTTAGCTTCAGTCTTAGATTATCTGTAGTTGATTGGAGATTCAAATTGTGTGTCCCAGAGAAATTTCCAACTCTATTTATATAAAACAGTACTTATTATCTTTCCCACTAAATCTATTCCTTTTACAAATTTCTTTCTTTCTATCAATAGTATCATGATTATTACAATCTCTCAGATTTGTAATCTCAGAATTGTAACTGTTTACTTTCCCTTCCTTTATTTACCTAATCTTGCCATTTCTGCCTCCTCAATATCTCTCCATGTGACCCCTTATATCACTTCACACAATCATCACTTGGGTTCTGGCTTACGTTACTCTTCTCTTAGCATATTTTAACAGCCACCTAATTCATTTCCCTGCCTCAACTCTCTCTCCTTGCTCTAAACTGTCTTTGACATAGCTGTCAAAATTATTTTCGTTGTTTAGTCACTTTTCAGTTATGTCTGATTCTTCACAACACTGTTTGGGGTTTTCTTGCCCAAGATACTACAGTAGTTTCCCATTTCCTTCTCCGGCTCATTTTACAGATGAGGAAACTAGGCAAACAGGGTTAAGTGATTTCCCCAGGGTCACAGAGCTAGAGATCTGAGGGCAGATTTGAACTCAGGTCTTTCTTACGCCAGGCCCAGTGTTCTATCCACTGAGTCACCTCGCTACTCTCAGAATTATTTTACTTAAGCACAGATCTGACCATCTCCTTATCAATCATGATTCTACATTTGTGTCTTTAGCACTTAGCACAATACCTGGCACATAGTGGGTGCTCGATCAATCAATGACAATTTATTAAGGACCTGCTATGAGCCAGGTTCTATGCTAATCTCTTGGGACACAAAGAAAGGCAAAAGACAGTTCCTGCCTTCATACACAATCTAATGAGGAAGGTAACATGCAAACAACTATATACAATTTATATGCAGGATATATAGGGAAAACAAAATAAATATTTATTTATTAGTGATTAGAATTGATTGTCACTTCTATCTCTTACATGTTATGATTTTCAGATTGTAGATATCTTTTATTTAGACAATCTGATTTTTGGTTTATTCAGTTTCTCTTTCTTTTGGTTGATCAGTCAAATTTCTGTCAAGAGGTAGAATACAAAAGAAAATGATATGAAATACGTATAACAGACAATGTCTATTTTCAGACATAGCTTAGTTGAGAGAGGATCTTCACCCATGTGCTAATCATCTTGATTTGAGTTAACATTATCAAAAGATTCATAAATCAACTCTCTTATGTGTAGCCAGTTAAGTGTCAGATTGCTTAAGAGGTCATTCAATTTAATTCCTCTTCTCCCTCCAAATGGCACCTTTTTAAGTAAAACATGATAGATACTTCACATGAAAAAAAGAAAAATGTAGGGATATTTCCCAGAAAACCTTAGCATCCTTGATTAATTGCTATCTCTCCCCTATAGATCTATTAACCATGAATGTGCCTAATTCTACCTTCAATCAATTTTTCTATTTTTTCCATTTATTTTATTTTATACCAATTATTATATCAATTTTATCCATTTATTTTATCAAATTATTATTATATAAATTATATCAATTTATTTTCTATTTTTATTATTTTCACCTAAACCCAAAATATCAAAGTACTCTTTTATATGATAGTGGTCAAAGAAGAGAAAAATTAGTTTCCAATTGTAGTATTGTTGTGACTGGAAAGGTTTTCATAGATCAAAACTAAAACACTTTATAACTATTTACAAGAAAAATTCCCACTTTCCCTTAGGATTTCTCTGATTCTGATTCAAAAAACTTCTAAATTTTCCATTTTAGAATCCAACATCTTGAATTTATTCTTTTTTCTTTTTTAATTATTGTTGACACATTTGAAACATAAACCATACAAATAAAATATAACTCCTAAAAGTCTTGCTTCTTGAAGATGTGGTTTGGGTTTGATTTTCACTATCATTGTTTATTTCAGGATCAACCACCGATGTGACCATTTCACCTGGTAACTTTTTGTTGCTGCTTCTTTTGCTTTCTGGAATATAGCCATGCCACTGAATGCCTTCATTTTGAGAGAGGATTAAGTCTAATTCTAATTATTTCAACCAATATTTATTGAATACATGCTTTTTTGAAGGCACTGAACACATTTTCTCCATTTCCCTACTACTAGATACAAGTCAGTCTCTAAAGATTAGTTTAACATAACACATTCTTTAAACTCTTGCAAACTTGCTTCTTCTGAGCTTTGGAAGGTAAACTTTAGTTACAATATTACAGAATTTGGAGAATGACAGTAGTTCTTCATTATTTTAAAAGACTACTCTTTGTATCTTTGCTTAATATGGCCAAAGATGTGATTCTCCTATCTATTGATACACTCTAGCTTCTCTCTGATCTCCTCTCACAGCTCAAACTGGATGTCCCAACATACCTAAATTGAATCCATGAAACCTTCTAAATGAAAATATAACACAAACTTCTTATTAACCGATGATGGTATACAGATTCTGTTTCCAATGTTCTGTTTGCAATTTCAGAATCAACTACAGAAGCAGCCACTTCGCCAGGTAATTGTTTTTGTCGCTTCTTTCTTGCTTTGTGGAATTCAGACATGCCATACAATTCCTTGGCTAGTTAGAGAGAATAGTATTTATGTCTAATTCAAACTAAATTCAACCCATAATTACTGAGCACTTGTACTTTCAGAAAAACCATGGGTACCTAAAATATCTTCATTTTTCTCACTATCATATAAAAGTGAATCTCTAAAATCAAATCAAATGTTATACTTTTTCCCATCTCTTGTAAACTTTCCCCTTCAAAATTTAAGAGGGTAAGCTCTACCTCTAATATTCTAGATTATGGTTTACATGTCCCTTCTAAATGTCCCTTTATGATTTTAAAAACTTCATTGGAAAGTACACAGAACTGGGAGTTGGGAAAACACTTCTTCCCCTGACTGACTGCGTGACCTTATATTAGTCACTTCATCTAAATGGGTCTCAGTCTCCTATTCTATTTCTTCACTCTCCTTCAGTTACACACTGAAATAATTGCACATTGAATCTCATAATTACCCAAAAGTCTTCTAATTCCTTAATCAAAAACTCCAACAATCTCCTTTCTGATTATAACCTATCATTTCACCTCTCCCTGTGCCTCACCTGTTCTATACCTATTCTTCACTCTTTTCCAACAGTTTATGCTTTATTCCCTCCAACACCCTCTGTGATCCAGATATACTCACCTACTTGCAGATCTTTAAATGGGACATACTGTCTTCCATTTTTGCATTACTTGTCCTTCATTCCTGGAATTCTCTGACCCACCGCTTTGGCTTCTTCATTTCCTTGGCTTCTGTCAAGGCTCAATCTAAATCTCACCTCCCGG
>JAJHZJ010000709.1:230000-512500 GCA_023548195.1 Bettongia penicillata ogilbyi | reverse complement strand
CATTGCCTTTTTTGCTCTTTCAGTATCAACCACAGAAGAGACAACATTATCTGGTAATTGTTTTTGCTGTTGCTTTCTTGCTTTATGAAATGCAGGCATGTCACAAAATGGTTGGCTATGGGAAAGGAATGTTTATGTCTAATTCATATTAAATTAGCCACTATTTATTGAACACCTACTCTCTGCAAGATACATAATTTCTTCTTTTCCCTACCATAGTATAAAAAGTAAATCTCTGAAAGCAAGCTAAGCATACTGTTCTCTTTAATCTCTCATAAACTTGTTTCTACCAAGAATATAAATACTTAGTTTTGATATTCTAAAATTTGATGAACAGTCTCTTCCCAAACTCTTAATGATTTTATGAACTTTGATGGAAAGAGTATTAAAATGGGATTCAGAAGACCAGTTCTGCCATTGACTGGTACTGCAATATCAGAGAAGTCTTTTCATTTTTCTGGGCATCTAGGTGGTGCAGTGGACAGAGAGCCAGGCCTAGAGCCAGGAAGGTATCAATTCAAATCCAAACTCAGACACTTATTAGTTGTGTGACCCTGGGCAAGTCACTTAACCCTATTTGCCTCACTTTTCTCCTCTGTAAAATGAACTGGAGAAGGAAGCGGAAAACCACTCCAGTATCATTGCCGAGACAACCCCAAAATGGCACCATGAAGAGTCAGACACAATTGGACAACAACAAAGCAACTTCGTCTTTCTCAACCTCAATATCTTGAGAATAAGGACATTAAAGATGATTATCTTTCAGGCTGATGTGTTTTTATTTAGCCTGTCTAACTAGTAGCTTAGCGGGACTTCCTCTCCTTCCTGCTGTTTGCTTGCAATAGGAAGTGTTGGGAAGCAACATCCTTGCTACTGATAATGCTGGGTTTCCAACGATCAGTCTAGCTAAAGATGGAGAGGTGTATCCCCAGTAGACCGATCTAACTTGGTGGTGGATTGCCACAGCCAAGCAGGATATAAATCAACTTGCTGGAGAGCTTATCAACTAACACAATGCATCTAGGCCTTTGAATCTCTCGTAATACCTGGGGATGTCTTGTTGGACTTGGTAGTGGTTCCCCACGCTAAAGGAAAAAACTGAGAATGATTCCCAGACACCCTTAGTTCTTTCAGTTTACTTATGTCTCCACTATGGATCTATCATCCATCAATTCACCTAATTCCATCTTGAATTTATTATTTCTTTTAGCCTACAATATGTATTGGGAACAAAACTTTAGGCAGAAACCCATGACATAAAATTATTTTTGTTGCTCAGTCATTTTCAATTGTGTTTGATTTCATAACCCTGCTTGGGGTTTTCTTCACAAAAATACTGGAGCGGTGTGCCAGTTCCTCCTCCAGATCATTTTACAGATGAGGAAACTGAGGCAAGCAGAAGTAAGAGACTTGCCTAGGATCACACAGCTAATAAGTGTCTGAGGCCAGATTTGAACTCAGGAACATGAGTCTTCTGACTCTACGTCCTGGCACTCTATCCACTGTGTCTCCTAGCTGCCAATAAAGTTGTCCTATAACTGTATGAGTGCAAAATTAAAAGAATCATAGTTCATTTTGTACTTTTCCAAGACTGGAAATATTTTTAGCAGTTACTCAAACACTTGGAATGAGTAAGCTTGTGATAAATATTTATCACAAAATAAGAACAGTCCTGAGTCTCACTTAATAATTCTTTCTTCATGCTTTATGTTTTCATTTAAGAAAAGTTTCTTTCCATTTTAGAAATAACATCTTGTGTATGAAATTAAGGATAGGGACTGCATTTGTGATTTCACTGGTAAAGGGACCTTCCAGATGAGGAAACTCCCCTCCTCCAATTCAGGGCAGCACTTTCTCTGCAACTCAGAGTCTCGAAGAGTTGATTAGATAGAATACCCAGAGCATCACACAGCCAGTATGTGTGACTGACTGGTCAGCATGTTCTAGGGACAGGATGTGAACCCATGTCTTCCTGACTCCAAGGTCTCTACACTGTGCTGTGTCAGTGTTTAATATGACTGAATGTAGGCTTATAAATTAAAATATAATATAAACTTGTTTGAATAAAGATAGGATTTAGGTTTGACTTAAGTTGTCTTTTTACAATTGCAGGTTCAACCACAGAAGAAGTAATTTCACCTGGTAATTGTTTTACTTCTTGAATTCCTGGAAAGAGGATGATATATACAATGCTTTTGTTTTCTATGTATGTGAATCCTATAATGCAGTTTATATTCGTGAGGATTGATGAGGAAAACTTATGAAATTAAGTGAGAAGTTTCACGAGAATGGATCCACACTATGATCATATCAAGAATGGTGAATGAGAGTGAATGAATGAAGAATTCTCATGATAAATAGGTCAGAGACAGAAAAAGTGCCAGGATACATTTTGCATTGAAGTCATTGAACTATAAATAACTCATAAGCAAGTTTAGTTGCTTGCTTTGATGTTTAATGTTAACTTTCCATTAAGATATTTGTTAGTATAAATGAATTTTAGAACATTCTAAGTTTCCATGTCACTTATCTCCAAGGAAATGTGCATTTTATAAACACAACAGCTTCAATTCATCCAGAAGACTAATGGTTCCTAGTTATATTCTACCAAGCCTCAAAATATTGAGGCAGCTAGCTGTTGTAACCGATAGAGAGCCTTGCCACAAGAAGACTTCAGATCAAACCCAGTCTCACACTCTTACTAAGTGTGTGACCCTGGGCAAGTCCTTTAACTTCTGTTTGCTTTGGTTTTCTCCCTCATCTGTAAAATGAGGATAATAATAGCACCTACTTCCCTAAGGATCAAATGATGGAATAATTATAAAGCATTTAGCACAGTGTCTAGAACATAATAAGTACTATATAAACATTAACTATAATCATAACAATTATTATTATTTTCATAATTCAGGGTCAACTAAATTGACTATTTTGAACAAAAATACAAGAGAGATTATGCTATCTTTACAAACAAGATCAATTCTTGTTCTTAGTATTTCTGCCTCGGTTTCAATTTCATTGATCAAAAAAACTTGCCAATTTTCAGGTTTCCCATTTCAAAAATCATCTTCTATGTCTATGACTAATAGGAATGGAGTATAAGGATAAGGATCATGACTGGAGTTGGAATTCTGTTGGTATAGAAACTCCCTTTACCCATGAAGGTCCTTACCTCATGGGCAACTTAAAATCTTGAAGAATTGCCTAGAGCACTAAGAGATTTTTGTCCAGGGTGCCACAGCCAGTAGATGTCAGAGGTAGGATTCGAACCCCTGGGTCTTCAAGATCAGCTTCTGACCCACTATCTCAATTTGCCTCTCACTGACTAAAGTATATGCCTGGTAAATTAGAATGCTGAAATTTCCTGTGCACCCAAGATAGGACTTAAGTATGTTTTTTCATTTTTTTGAATTTTAGCACCAATCACAGTTCCTTTTTAAGAGATGATTAGGGAATTTTAACCCCCTTATATTGTAGGGATATTACATAGAATTGATTTTATTAAAAAAGGAATGTTTATACCTGGCTGAAATCAAAGTAGTTACTATTGATTGAGCACCCAATTCACAATTTCCCATTTCTTCACAATTATGTAAAAGCAAGTGATGAAAAAAAAAAGCCAAGGAGAATGATCTGTGCTTACAAGAATAGTGACCATTTATCTAGTAAAAATCCGCTGACATAAATTCTTTCTTTAGATCCTCACAATGATTCTGTAAATCACCCACTTTTTACAAATGAGGAAACAGAACACCTCCCATATTATCCCCTTCTCTCTACTCACGTGGTCCCCACCCCAGATCAGGCATGTCTGACCTCTTTCCTGAGATTAAAAGTCTGCAAAGTGCTTTACATGTATTATCACACTTAATTCTTACAATAAGTCTGGGAAGTAGGTACTCTTATTCTCCTCATTTTACAGATGAGGAGACAGAGGCAGACAAAAGTTGAATAACTTGCCCAGGTTCACACAACTAATGTGTGAGGCCAGATTTTAATCCAAGTCTTCCTTCAATATTCTATCCCCTGTATCACCTATTTCAGGTTTCAGGTACATCAGAATAATAACTATATTTGTATAGCACTTTAAGGTTTACAAAGCACTTTATACATAATATCTGTGAAGCATGTGCTATTATCACCATTTAATAAATGAGAAAACAGGTTCAGAGACATTGGGTGATTTTCTCAGGATTTTATATATGTATATATATATATATATATATATATATATAGCAAGTTAGCAGCTGAGGGGGAGACTGAGCTCAGGTCTTCACTACACCAAGTTCAATACGCTGTCTTCTGCCAGATCTTTCCATTGTTCTCCACACCTCTAATGCCCCAAAGGCACAATTTGAGTGCATGTCCTCCAACAGAGCCAAGGCAGATTCTGTGAGCTAAATGATTTTTCAGTTATTTTCCATAAGGATCTGAATACCTGCTGAATTTAAATCTTTCTTTGAACAAGGAGCTATTTTTATGTAACTTTAATTTTTTTTATTGTTTCTACATTCACAGATTCCACTTCAGCAACAGATAGGAGTCCGATGCCTGGTAAATTTTCTTGTGATTTATAGAAGTATTCTTTTCATTTCTCTGTAATTGGGATTCTAATAAGTATCTTTAGATGGGAACCAATCTATAATAGTCAGAACAGGAACACCTGTTCTCTGGAGGTCACTTATTTGGAACACAACTCACGTCAACAAGAATTTATTAAATACCATGACCATATTATTTCATTCCTCACAAAGGAATTCCTGTTGAAGAAACTCCCTCCTTAGTGTGTTTAATTTTCTGTGAAACTAAAACTGGAATAATAATGCTTAAAATAATTAGGATTACATAGTTATATATGAATTATATTCAGTAATCTGCAAAATGCTCTTCTGTGGAGTAGCTTCACTTCACTGTGTTGGATATATGAAACATTGCTATAGATCAGCATATATGTTTCTAAGATGTGACTAGAAATTACTCTTTACTTCTTCATGGATTTTCTTGAGGTAAGAATATTAAAGTTCCCGCTACTGATGTATTTCATGTGTGTGGACTACTTATCATTCGATGTTTTGAAATGAATTTCCTTATTTTTGGCCCTTCTATTATTGATGATTTCAATGAAAAGGGTAATTATAACAAAACTGAGAATTCCTTTTGGTATACTATGCTTTCATCTTATTCAGTCATTCAACAATTCTTTCTTAAATTCTTTTTTGTGGGGAGAGGGAGGATTAGGGATCATGGGAATGTATAATTTCATCAATGCAGGTCAGGAATTCATCTGATACTAAGCATAATCTTAGAGGGTTGCCTAGGGCACTGAGAGGTAGTGATTTGTCTGTGGTCAGCAGGTGTGTCTGGACTTATAATCTGTAAAACACTATACTCTTAGTCTTCGGAACCTTTCCTTTTAGATATGTCTCTATTTCACATGAGTTTATAAGAACATTCCCAGGACCCTTCACTAATGAAGGAATTACAAATAGACCCACTTCAGCAATTAACTGTACTATGTAAAGCCCCAGTCAGTTCAACAAAATTTATTAATGGAATTGCTGAAAAAATAAATAATTGCTTGATTGACTGAACTGGCTACTCACTTGACTAAATTGGGCAATCATTTTGGTCTAAGTTGTACATCATAGATTTTCTCATTTCCTTTCAGTATTGGTTTTAATTTTACCCAAAAGTAATTGACTTTCCAATTTAAATATTCCTTTGCATTTTTAACTTTTCTTTGCATTTTGAGTCAGGTCAGATCAGGTCAAACTGTATTGCTTTGGACCAAAGAATATCACAAAATGTCCAAGACCAAGATCGAGGTATTATGATAGAAGGAGGTTATAGAGGTAAAGATTTTCTTTGCATGAGGATATTTAGCACTGTAGGGGTTAATGGATGAAAAGAGGCAGCAGACCAGCACATCCCCGGCATGATATAACAGCAGGGGCTAAAAGAACTCAAACCTACTTTCCTTTTCTCATTATGTATCTGATAAACTAGCATCCTAAATGAAAACAGATATTAAAGTTCCTTTTTCCCACTAGTTTTAATGCTTGATGTTGGGGTTTGGTTTTCTTCCTGTATGCACAGACACAGCTTCGTTTTCGACAGAATTGATCCCTTCATCCAGTAATGCTCTCAGCCTAATGACCAATTTATTAGAAATAAGATAGATTCCCATTCTGAAGTACAGTGCAGCCCCCTAGTGATATAAAGAAGGTAGAAACCTGAACTAGTAGCACCCACCTTCTAGTTCTAATATTATAGGGACTGAACCTGTGATTTCACTAGCATAGAGAACTCTCAGATAAAGGGATTCCCTCTACTAATGCAGATTAGCCCCTTTTCTGCCACTTAGAGTCTCAGAGTTGCTAGTAGTACTAAGATGTTATGACTTGCACGTGGCCAGGCTGTGCCAGAATCAGAAATAGAACCCAGATCTTACTTCCTATCTCTGTCTACCTCTCTTATACAAAGTATCCCAAAAGCCAGTGTAGTTTTATGCCTTTCTGAGTTATTAAGGCTTATGCATTGTTAAGTTATTAAATCTTAATACTGCACTAAAACTTTGGGGACACCCTGGACTATAGCTGGCTTTCTCTTCTTGGGAGTGAGGTCTCTGGAGTTATGATTTGACCTTCATAATGTATCCAGATCCACCATGCAAAGACTTGACTGTGTTTTATTTGGTGAACTACAGTTGTCTCTTCCATATTGTGTGGTTTAGGGATGCAGCATCCCCATGATCTGGAAAATCCATGTAAAAGATTTTGGTCCTCCACTCTTCAGACAAGAAGTCTGAATTATTATGTAGTGAAAGATAAAATATGTCGATATTATACAATACTATACATATATTTTATACATTTCTGAGTTTCTAAACTTTTCTGAGTCATCTGTGGCTTCCACAAAACTCCCTCAAAATTCTCATTTAGTTTTTTTATGATGACCTGTGATATATGGAAACTGTGATAGGAAAAATCACAGTATGGAAGAGAGAACTGTGTGAATATTTCAGCTCCAGTGTAAATGTGTATAGGAACTAAAAAGTTCAGGTTTTTGTTTGTTCCCCCATTGATATTACAGCCTGATTCTCTCTTTTGCAGTTACAGCTTCAACCTCAACAGAAGTGACCCCTTCAACTGGTAAATCTTCGTTACTTCTATTCATTTTCTAAAATAACACCACTGACTTTCCTGTCCAGTGTACGCCATTTAGGTGACAAATGTTTTACGTGTCTGGGGCTGCTTCTTTATTTCCCTTCTGGTAACAGAAGGTGGTGAGAATGGATTCTGATTTGGTTGTGGTTTGTTTGGGGGAGGGGCTGGTTGTTGTTTAACACATAAAGTAAATGTCACTGAAATATCACTCAAGATTGATTTGTGGAAGCATTAAGCACCTCACTTCTCCCAATTCCTTCTATGTCTTTTTCTTTTAGATCACTGTCTATCACCCGTACCTCCCCATTTTGCTTATGTCCTTAAAAAAAGTAGAAATCCTTTCCCAGTCTAATATTGGAGAAAGACAAATACCGTATAAACAAATAGTGATTTTGGGGCTCTCCCTTGGAGTTATCTTAAAGGATACGACAAAATATAATAGATGAATTGGAAGGGACCTTGTCTAACCTTACCACTTTACTTGACAAAACAATTGAGACCCTGAGGGATGTCCCCTAAAGAACATCTTGAGAAGAAATTTAATAACCCTGGCCTCTCTTGCCTTAATCCTCTGCCTCCTCCCAAGATTGAGTCTAGCATTGACTACAAAACTATAGTTTACAGTACAACCCATATGATCTTGACTAAATGTAATTAATAGAACACTTTTATAAGGCCCCTTTATTTTGAGGGAAGAAAGGCCTAATGCCAATGTCCAGGTGCCCTTATTTAATCCATACAATAAACATATTCAATACACAATCAGCTACGTAAAAAAAAAAATGTGTTTCTGCTTTATTTTCCTTTAGACCCAGCACATTTAATGCCTGTTTCAGAAACACTGAAACCTACTTTTGAAGACTTTGGTTTAAGTATTGACCTTGGAGAAAAAATACTTAGTTCTCTCTCTTTTTTTTTTCAGTTATAGCTTCAAGTTCAACAGAAATGACCCTCTTACCTGGTAATGCTTTCTTTCTATTTATAAAATAATTCTTCCTATTCTTTACCACACTTACCAAGCTATAACAAAACCCTATCCCCCTGCCTAAATGTCACCATTCCCACAATCCCTATTCTGGGAATGCCCCTTATCCTCCTGCAGAAATTCCTACCTATTCTTTAAAGCATATTTGAAATGCCACCTCCCCACGGTCTTCAAAATATTTTCTGGAAAGTTTCTATTCAGTTCAATTCAATAAGCACTTATTAAGTTGTCAGTTAGTAAATGCATATTAAGTACCTACTGTGTGCTGGGCACAGTACTGAGCGGTGTGCTAAATTCTGGGGATACAAGAAAGGCAAAAGACAGTCCCTGCCCTCAAGGAGATTACATTGTAACGGGGGAGACAACATTTAAGCAACTGTGTACAAATAAACTACACACAAGATAATTAGAAATAATCTACAGAGGGAAAGCACTGGAATTAAGGGGCATCAGGAAAAGGCTTCGTGGAGAGACTTGAAAGAAGCCAGGTGAAGATGAGGAGGGAGAGCATGGGGGACGGTGAGAGAAAATACATGTCAGGAAATGGAGTGTCTTGTTGGAGAAACATCAAAGAGACCTATGTCATTGGATCACAAGGCACATGAAGGAAAGAAAAGCATAAGAAGGGGAAGATAAAAGGGGTCATGTGATAAAGGGCTTTGAATACCAAACAAGATTCGGAGGTAGCCCTGAAACTTATTGAGTAGCAAGGTGACATGGTCACATCTACACGTGAAGATCAGTTTGACAACTGAATGATACAGGAGGAGACCAACCAGGAGGTTCTTGCAATAGTCCAAACATGATGTAATGAGGACCTCTACCAGTGTGGGAACGGTGTCAGAAGAGAGAAAGGGTCGTATGTAAGAATGAGTGAAGGATGATGCCTAGGTTCCAAGTCTTAGTGACTGGGGAAATGGAACTACCTTAAAAGTAATAGGAAAGTTAAGAAGACAGGGGAGTTTGGGGGTGAAAGTGAGTTTATTGGGTATATTGAATGTAAGATGTTTATAGGATATTTAGTTCAAGATGTTTACTAGGCAGGTGGAGATGTGAAACCTGAAATCATTAGAGAAATTATGACTAGATAAGTAGATTTGAGAATCATCAGCAGAGAGATGATAATTGAATCCACTGGAACTGATGAGATCACCAAGTGAAAAAGAATA
The DNA here is from genome assembly GCA_023548195.1 of Bettongia penicillata ogilbyi. Taxonomy (NCBI): domain Eukaryota; kingdom Metazoa; phylum Chordata; class Mammalia; order Diprotodontia; family Potoroidae; genus Bettongia; species Bettongia penicillata. Next base: position 503,180 of record JAJHZJ010000709.1, on the reverse strand, counting down.
CAGAAAGAAGAGAGCCCAGGGCAAAGACACCCAAGGTTAGCTGGCATGATTTGGATGAAGATCCTGCAAAAGAGATAGAAAAGAAGTGGTCAGACACTTAGGAGAACCAAAAGAGAGGAGTGCCATGAAAACCTAGAAAGGAGAGTATCAAGAAGAGGGTGAAAGACAATATTAAAGGCTGGAGAGATAGGAGGAATAGTGAGGCTTGAGAAAAAGTCATTAGATTAGCATTTAAGAGATCACTGGCAACTTTGGACAGTATAGTTTCAATTGAATGATGAGCCTCAAAGTCTGACTGGAGAAGAACAAAGAGGAGAGTGAGAGGAGAGGGAGTGGACCTATCCATTGTAAACAGCCTTCTGAAGGAATTTTGTCACAAAAGACAAAAAAAAAAAGATGTGGGATGATAGTTAGCAAGGAGGATGCATCAAATGAGGGTTGCGGCGTACAGGGGAGAGAGAGATGGGCATGTTTGTAAGCAGTAAAGAAACAGCTGCAGATGGAGAGATAAAAAGTAAGTAAAAGAGTGGGGATGATAGAGGGAGAAATCTGCTAGAGGAGATGGGATGGAATGGGACTACTTGAGCATGTATCAGTACCTGCTAGATGCTGTGCGCTGTGCTAGGCACCAATGATGATTATAATAAACATATTACATATATACATATACATACATTTACACACACATTTATATATATATATATGTATATATATATATATATATATATATATACATAAAATGATAATGCTAGACAAATATAGACAAAAATGAAACATCCCCTCCCCTCCAGGCTATCACATCCTACTTGAAGCATAGGGCATGTACACAAATAAGGAAGCTTTAAATATTTACAAAATAAATGCAAATTTACTTAAAGGATTAGTACTAACCACAAGGAAAATCAGGAAAGATCTCTTGTAGGAGGACGTACTTGATTAGACCCTCCAAAAGAAACAGGGATTCAACAGGCCAAGGACAGAAAAGACAATTTCCAAGCTTGGGGCAGCACCTTGGCAGGGGCCCTGAAGGGAAAGGTGGGATGTTACATATAGAGAAGAGCAAGCAGCCCAGGTGGAAGTGAACTTTAACTTCCTCTTTTGTCTTCCAGAACCTTCAGAAGTAACCCCTAGGAAAAGTCAGATCTTTGGTGCTACTTTTCAGCACCTTGGCATTACTGTTGATCTTATTTTCTAAGATTTCTTTGAGAAATATTTTTCTTTTCCAAGAATTAACATTGTATATTGATATGAATGTAAAGAAAATAATATTTGAGAATTTTCTGTTTAGTAACCAAGGTTTCCAGATCCAAATCAAACTGGAAACAGAAAGAGAGAGACCATTTGTGTCTGGAGTGAACCAAATCATTTAGTCAGTTTGGGGTGTCATAATGGCTGTGAAGATCTGCTCAAAGCCAGTTCTTTAATGTTTGCTTTTGTTTCTTACATTTACAGATACCACTAACGTAGAAGCAGTCCCTACACCTGGTAAAAAAAAAAAATCTTTTTTTTTTCAGTATTTAAGTTTGTTTCTTTTTTTCTTTTCTAATTTTTGTATTTAACCTTAAAATAACAAATTTACAAATTAAAAAGAAGAGGACAGCTAGGTCAGCGGATAGAACACAGGCCCTGGAATCAAGAGGACCTGAGTTCAAATTCGGGCTCAGACATTTGACCCCTATTAGCTGTGTGACTCTAGGCAAGTCGCTTTATCCTGACTGTCTTGCAAAAAAAAATCTTTCTTTCCTCCTTTCCTTCCTTCTCCCCTTCCACTTTCCCACTATCTTTCCTTCCTTCCTTCCTTTTTCCCTTCTTTCCCTCTTTCCCACCTCCTTCCTTCATTCTGTCTTTCCCTCCTTAACTACCTCTTTCTATCCCTCCTTTCCTCCCTTCTTGTATCTCTGCTTTGTCCCTCCCTGTTTCCATTCATCTTTCACTGCCTCCTTCCATCCTTTCTTCTTTCCTTCTTGCCTCCATACCTCCCTCCTTTTATTTGCATTACTTTATCCACCTGTTTAATTATTTCTGACTGATAGAACAAGCATATCTGCTTGCCACATCACAACAGGAATGATGTGATGCTGAGCTGCCTGACCTATGAATCCCCTTTTTTATCCACAATTCTAATGGAGCACTGGCATCTGGTTTCCAAGGTAACACCAAATTAGTATGTTAGAAGGGAGCAGGGGTTGTGGCAGAAAAAGCACAGCCTTTGGTGTCTGAAGAGCTGGATTTGAATCCTACCTTTCCTATATAATACCTGAATGAACTTGTACTTGGGCAAATCACTGAATATAACAAATATTATTAAGTTTTGGGTAGGAGAAATATAAAGTTGAGAAAAGGCAAGATTTCAATACCCAGAATGCTTTTGATTTCACAGGAGCTTGAGATACCAACATAGATAGACCAGCCACAATAGGTCCTGGGAATCATTTGCTTAGGTGCAGTATTTTAAGCTATGGGAATGCATAGAGTATAGAGGAATCCAAAACCAAAATTTTGGGGAGCTCCTACCCAGCTCCTTTGGGGTTGGGTGGTTATGTGACACACACAGTAGATAGAGTACCAAGTTTGGAGTCAGGAAGACTCATTTCAAATCTGGCTTCAAACACTAGCCCTGTGACCCTGGGCAAGTCACTCAACCCTGTTTGTGTCAGCTTATTCCTCTGTAAAATGAGCTAGAGAAGGAAATGGAGAACCACTCCAGCATCCTTACCCAGAAGACCCCAATTGGGGTAATGAAGAGTTGAATATGACTGAAAGCAACTGAAAATCAGGGTATTAGAAAAAAGATGAAGGGTTAGCCAACTTACAGAGGAGGAATGATTAAAGAGGTCAGAGTAGGACCCGCTAAGTGTGATATCTCAGAGAGCCAAAGAGGGAAGATGTTCAACTGTGTCATGCACTATAGTGCCTAGGAATAGATGGAACTGTAATCTCACTGGCATAAGGAACCCTAGGTGAGGAAATTCCCTTTATCAATGTAATATGATGACTTTCCTGCAATCTATATTCTTAAAGAACTGCACTGAGCACTGGAGAGGCAGTGATTTGACCTAGATAACACAACCAGTATGTATCAGAGAACATACTTGAACCCAGGCCATAATAGTTCCAAGGAAAAGGTACAATTTGCTACACTACCTGTGACCCTCCACAGTATCAAGGGGAATAGACAAAGAATCTGCAATGTTTTTTTTTTTTTCAGTTTATTAGTACATAAGTACTAAGGAGTGGGCAGGATTACACAGAATTTAAGTGACTTGCCTGGGTGACACAGCTAGTATAGAAGGATTATGAACCAGATCTTCCTAATTCCAAGTCCAGCACCTTATTCTCATTATACCATTACCTCTATGTTAGAGACAATGAACACTGCAAAAGGGTCTTTGGATTTCACATTTAGGAACTCATTAGGAGGGCTGGAACCCCAATAAAAAGCAGTTAAAGAGGATATACTCAGCAAGGCAAAGCATTGGGTGCAAAATTTTTTCCCCCAAGAATTTTAGCAGTAGGAGAGGAAAAAGGAGATGGAATGGCGATTTCATAACTTAGATCAGTTGAAAGTTCCTTCTTCATGAGCCTTTCCTAGAGCTTCCTAGGGTAAGCTCAAATGCCAAGTATTAAGGCCATTGGAAAAATGACATGGAGTTGAGTAGATAGTAGCAACAAGAATGGGGAGGGAAGGTATATGCATATTCCATGGACCTCAGGAGATTAAAATTCATTGAACACTGCGATAGAAGAGGTAATGTGAAGAGGAGCATTTAAAAGAACAGGGAATTGGAAGTCACAGGTGTGAGGTCAAATCCCACTCCTTCCACTTTCTTCCTATGTGATCTTGGGTAAGTCATTTAAACTATATAGGCCTCTATTTTATCCACTGTGACATAAAGGAGTTGAATTTGATGACCTCTTAGGACCATTCTAGTTCTAAGTCTGTGCTCTGAGAGTAGTCTGGAAGCAACATGGTGAGTAAGGAGAATGTTCACTCCTTCTTCTGGCCTTCTGAGTTGGGGGAAGTGGGAGGAAGACTTAAATGAAATTAGTTATAAGACATATGAGGTTGACAGGGAAGAACTAGGTTTCCATTAAAGTTAAAAGGAGGAATATTTGCTCAAAAGTTCAAGGATGCAAGATATTTGAGAATAGAGTAGGGGTTCCAAAGAGCAGAATAGAATGAGCAAAACCATGGTTAACCCAAGAGTTGGTTTGGAGAAAAGAATGGGTGATGTAATTATGGGCAAAGTGGTATGGGCATTCTGATTGCACCTAACACAAGATGACCAGCATTGGAAAACTAGTATAATAGGGGGTCAATTACCTTGGCATGCTCCCTCATCCAAACCTGACCAGACAGGATTTGTACGGGTTGTCCTCCCCAGAGTTCAAGATGGAAGTTAAAACATCCACCAGATATTACAACTCTTTGATCTGGAGAAGCAAAAGCACAAATAAGTGAGTGCCCTTCTTCCTCAAGTTTGTTTGGATCTGTAATTAAAAGGTTCCAGCCTCAATACTATATGGAAGGGCAAAAGGGGATTGAAATTCTGAACATCCTCCACATACATAAGGCTTGTTTCCAGATGTGCTTTGGCTCCTCGATGAAGAAAGCTGGCCCCGAGTCCCTGTGCTCTGTTTCCGATATTGAGAAATAAGCAAAGGGGCAAAACTCTTTGAACCTCAGTTTCCTTCCTCATAAAATAAAGAGCTTGGACTAAGTAATCTCTAAGGTCTTCTGTGAGCACCTCATTGTATTATATTGCACAAAAAAAATAGTTGTTATTTGTGAGGACCTTGAGTCATTGAGAAAAATTTTAATTGTATTTGCCATGTACTTTTTAGAATGTACAAAGGCATAGAATTTATTTTTTAAGACTTTCCATCTAAAATCTTTACAGTTTTTAAATATTTGACTTAGGTTTAAAGAAGCAAATCTTCAATTTCCTAGAAGCCTCAGCCATCCAGAGAGACTCATTCCCTGAAAATTTCAGAAAACTGAGATTTTACTTTTTGTGTAAAAGAACAATATTATACCATGAAACAAGAAATGGTGTTTTTTCCAGATTATGTGTATTTTGGGATGTATATAAAGATAAGATTCATATACGGGGCATTCAATAAAGGTTTATTAATATCAAATGAATAAAAGGGTCAAATATGAAGATATAAATAACTGAGATTTCTTCTCACTTTTAACAATTCTTTGGTCTTTTCAAGATTTGCCACTCAGACTTGTGAATGGACAGAACCGGTGTGAGGGTCGAATTGAAGTCCGTTACAAAGGCATATGGGGTACCGTTTGTGATGATCGTTGGAACATCAAGAACGCACGGGTTGTTTGCAAGCTGCTTGGCTGTGGCAGGGCTGTAGGGGCCCCTGGACGTGGTCACTTTGGGGCAGGAATGGGAAAAATATTGCTAGATGATGTGCGCTGTGTGGGAAATGAGGCTTCTTTGGAGCAATGTCATCATGCAGGTTGGGCTGTCCACAACTGCAAACACCAGGAGGATGCAGGGGTCATCTGTGCAGGTATGCATGAGGTCATCCCACTGAAATTAGAAATTAGTTTATTCCTCCTTGTCATACAATGTCTTTGAGAATGAAATTCACTCACTTTTCCAGGGATTATGAATGAATCTCACCTTGTTTGTTTGGTTTTTTCACCAAGCATGTGTGAGGTTAAAGTTCATAAACCTCAAGAAAATTATATCTTGGCTAGGTCCTCACAACTATGTAAGAGGTAATTAAGCAAACGCAGGGGGTGGAGAAGGGGAAAAGTTACTTAGGAAAGAGCAGATTTTTTGCATAAATTATCCTAATATAAATGCCTTGCTTCTCTACTTGACTTTGGAGTTTATAACCCGGTCTTAAATCACTGTTAAAATTGATTTTAGGATTTCTATTCTGAAATATGTTTGAAAGACTGCATTGAAATTATTAGACAACAAGGGTTGGGGATGGGTGGAAAGGGTATCTAATTTATGCTAAATAATCTCTCAAAAATGGCATATTAAAAGAACAGAAAAGTAGAGCAATACTCACAAGAATAGGAGAATTACCATTCTATTTTATGCTAATGATTTGTTCAGCCTACGATTTTGTCTCTAAAAAGGTACCATGGATGTGTGTTATAGGAAGGTATTTCTGTTTTGGAAGAACACAGTTGTTCTCTGTTATATCTTTGCTAAAATTTAGAGACCTCTTCCCAAAAATCTTAGTTTTTCCCTCACTATTCATATACTACCACCCAGAGTTTCAACCAAACTTTTTTTAAACTTTATTTTTAGCCTGTGGTACCTCTTAAAACAAGTCCTATTATGTGAAGTGGTGTTTACTCAAGTTTCCAAGGGTGCCCGATGGTTGTCTTATTCTGGTATATACTTATTTATAATCATAAGTAGCCATACTTATATGAATTAGTAAACTTCAATCATTTTATTGCTATTAACCATTTCATGTTACACATTTTAAGAGGAATATTATTAACAGGCTAGAACCAATTTAGAAGAGGACCCTCAAGATAGTAAAGGAATATAATGGCTTGTCATATAAGGATGAATTGAAGGAAATGAAATGTTTTTTTAGCATGGAGAAGAGTTTTAGAGGAGCAAGATAACTGGTTTCAAATATTTGTAGGGCTGCCATATCAAAAAAGGAAGGAAGGAAGGAAGAAAAGAAGGAAGGAAGGAAGGAAGGAAGGAAGGAAGGAAGGAAGGAAGGAAGGAAGGAAGGAAGGAAGGAAGGAAGGAAGGAAGGAGGGAGGGAGGGAGGGAGGAAGGGAGAAAGGGAGAGAGGGAAGAAGGAAGAAAGAAGGAAAAGAATTACACTTATTAAGATTGTCCCTAGAGGGTATCATTGGGAACAAATAAATCAGAGGCAGATTTCAATTCAATATAAATGAGGTTCCTAACAATTAGGAAGATCTCCAAATATAGAAAGGCTTTCTTCTGAGTTACCAATCACCAAAGATGTTTAACTAGTCACTAGCTAACTAAATGACTAGTAGGAGTTTAAAAGAGAAAACTCAGGCATCCAGTAGGAGATGGAGTTAAGTGGATACTAAATACAAGATTCTATCTTTCACTCTCTTTAAGGGCAGGAGGAATAAAAAAATAACCATTAAAAAAACTGGCAAAGTTGATGAAAAATATTAATCATGTCAATAAACATTAAGATCCATCATAGTCATTCTTTGCCATGAGCTTGACTGTTGTTTTTATCTGGTTATATTTGCAGCCTACGCCAGTGAAAGTGAAGGAGCCCAAGTAAATGGTAATTAATGGCTTATTCTGCTTTTAATTACAAGCAGCGGATTAGACATTCATTTTTATACTGAGACCTATAGCTTGCCAAGAACTCTTTTTAACTTTTCCTCGTATCTGAGAAAAATCTTTATTAACCAAATGCCTTTTCAAAAGAACTACAATTAATTTAGATGTTCTAAGGGAATAAGGAATTTCTCATAATCTGAAAAGAGAAATATGGAGATTCACCTTATTTATGAGCAAGCTGTTCTTTGAACATTGAATTAAAGAATTCTAAATACAGAAATCTATATAGAGTAGCTAATAAAAAAGGTGATATTATTTTTTGAGATCTCCATGAAGGGATTTCAGGTCACGAAGTCACAACCCTGTAATGTTACCAGGTACCTTCCTTGATACCCTCTTTGTTGCCAGAATATCTCAGGTATTGAAAGAGATGCTCCTTAAGTTTCCAGGTAGTAGTACTTGGTTTTAATTTTTGATTTCCTGGTCCTACTCCTGGTTTGTTGGCATTAGGACAAGGGTAGAGGGAGGATATCTTCTGTGAAACCACTTGAACTATGCAATGCCTCATATTAAGATCTACCATGTTCTATAATGCCATGTATATTTTGAAAGACAGTAAGCCCTTTGAGGAGGACTATATTGGTGCAGTGGACAGAGGATCAGCCCTGGAGTCAAGAGGACCTAAGTTCAAATCCAACTTCAGACACTTACTAGCTGTGTGACCCTGGGCATGTCATTTAACCCTATTTACCTCAGTTTCATCATCTGTAAAATGATCTGGAGAAGAAAATGGCAAACCATCCCAGTACCTTTGCCAAGAAAACCTCAAATAAAGTCCTAAACCACAACTAAATTAACATAACATCAATAGCACAGGGTCAGGAATACAGTAGGTGCTTTATAAATGCTTATTGGTTGATTCATATATACAAAATACTTGCCAGCTAGTACCATTTTGCCTATTTCTCTGGATACCAAAACACTATCACTTATGGGACAAAGAGAACACAAACAGAAATGAAACCAGTCTGGACTATTTCGTTCTTTCACTAAATTCAATGCTGCCTGTTCATGAGATATTCTGTCTCCCAAACTGAGCATACCATAATGGAAAAAACTCTGAATTTGGAGTCAAAGGATACGGATTCAAACCCTGGCTATATGCCCATCCTCAAAATATTTCCCTTCTTCAATCCTCAGTTACTTAGTATGTTAAATGAAGGCATTCAATTGATGACCTCAAAAGTACCTATCATCTGTAAATCCAAACTTATTCTCTCTACCTTGATGAAAAGTTCCTAACATTTTTGGTATCAAAGACCCCTTTAATAGTCTGGAGAAGCCTATGAACTCCTTCCTAGAATAATATTTTTAAACGTATAATATAAAATACATAAGATTATAAAGAAATCAGTTGTATTGAGAAAAAAATGTATTTTTTTATCCAAGTTTATAGACCACCATGAAATCTACCCACAAACTCTTGGGATAGTGGAACATGGACTCCAACTTAAGGATTACTATTTTGTATTCTATTTCCAATAAGCTTTTCCTTTAAAGACTGACCTATCAATTAGCTAATTATTCACTCATTTGAATTGGTAGCTGATACATTGTTCAAAGGTCTTTCAGCAAAGATGAAAGTTTCTTTTCTTTTCCCCATTACCAGCTTTACCCAGCTCCATGGTACCTAAGAAACACGGTAAATTCTTTTCTCATCCTGGGTTTGTAATTCTCCCCATTGGGGTAAGTAACCAAGAGGACAGTGGCATGAATAGAACATGTTTTTGTATTCTACCCTTCATCCTCATTCTTTCCCACTAATCAATACATGATTAATGGGGAAGTGCAGGGGAGAATAACAAATGATTCTAGGTATATCTGGTGTGTGATACTTTCTAACTCCTGCCCTACTTCTCACAAAGATAAAAATGGATTACTGAAAGGTCGAGGGGATTCTGTCTGCTTGACCTCTGTGTGTCCTTCCAACACGGTGATGATGCACACATTGTCAATGGGACCCTAGAGGGCTTTGAATTTATTCTAAGGCTAAGTCTGGAGAGGGTCAGCATTTATGGAGTCCTCCCCATTCACAGTACATGCATACGCTAATCCCCTCAAAACATTCACAGTACATGCATACACTAATCCCCTCAAAACTCACATGTTCAGCGACGTGGTATCCTCTGTAAACATGTTTCCTTCTCCTCTCCTTCCAGCCCAGCTTTCTTGCTTCCCAGATAGATTCCAAGCTGTCATTGATCGAGGCTACCTTCAGCAACTAGGCTACTCTCCCTGGAATGTGCACTTGAATGACAGGTTGTGCAGACCACATGTTACAGGACGTTTTCTTATATTTGACATACCTTTTGGCAGGTGTGGGACAATCAGACAGGTAAGAAACTGACTGGAAGGTCAAGGGGGTGTGGATTTGGTTCAATGAGTTTTTAAAAACCATATTCTTTTAAATATTGTATAATTGGCAAAGAAAAAGAACACACTATTTTTCATTTTGATTTTTGTAATATGGGACACTCATGTTCTCTTTCTATAGGGCAGGGACCCTTACATTCAGCTGTCACAGTGTGAGGTGGTAAAGGATACAGAACTGGTAGTTTCAACATTCCCCAAGATCTATTTTTGAAGTGCCCTTATTACACTTGAAAATCACAGCCTACAGAGAGAAAGCAATGAACAAAATATTGGCATTCTAAGGGTGCCTAGAGGATCTAGAGGCAGAGATGACAAAGAGGCACTATGATGAGTGTGAACAGTACTGGACTTGATTTCAAGAGATCTGAATTTGAACCCCAGCTGCAATGCTTACTATGTAACCTTAAACAAGTCATGTGTCCATCCTGTGCCTCAGTTTCCTCATCATTGAGATGAGGATAATAATGCTTATAGTAATACCTACTTCATAAGAAGTGCTTGTAAACCTCAAAGGATTATATCACTATATACTATTACTGTAAAAGCATCACTGAAAATGCCTTGGTCTTCTGTGCAAAACCATACACACACACACACAACTTAGGAAGGAGTTTGGAGATAGTGAGCGCTTTGTTACAATAATTCATTACAAGAGAAAATTTATTTTGGAAAGGGTAGTGAGTTTGAGGAAGGAAAGAAGGAAGAAAGAGAGAGAGAAAGAAAGAAAGGAAGGAAGGAAGGAAGGAAGGAAGGAAGGAAGGAAGGAAGGAAGGAAGGAAGGAAGGAAGGAAGGAAGGAAGGAAGGAAGGAAGGAAGGAAGGAAGAAAGGAAGAAAGAAAGAAAGAAAGAAAGAAAGAAAGAAAGAAAGAAAGAAAGAAAGAAAGAAAGAAAGAAAGAAAGAAAGAAAGAAAGAAAGAAAGAAAGAAAGAAAGAAAGAAAGAAAGAAAGAAAGAAAGAAAGAAAGAGGAAGAAAGAGAAAGAAAGAAAAAGAAAGAAGAGAGAGAGAAAGAAAGAAAGAGAAAGGAAGGAAGGAAGGAAGGAAGGAAGGAAGGAAGGAAGGAAGGAAGGAAGGAAAAGAAGGAAGGAAAGAAAGAAAGAGGGAAAGAAGGGAGGGAGGTAATGAAAGAAAAAAGAGACAAATAAAGCAGAAAGAAAAAGAAAGGAAGGAACATCAACAAAATATTGTTTTAAAAAATAAATAGAAAGAAAAAAGTCCAAAAGGCTATATAATCAGAACAGTGTTGTGGTGTTTTTTTTTTCTTTTTACTATGTAAAGCTTAATAAGTAGTTTTTCATAATAAAAATTATCTTACAGAAGGTCACTGGTTCACGTTTTGTTTTTGCACATTAAATATTTGATTGTTAAGCTCATAACAATTTTTAACTTTTAAAAGGGAAAGTGAACAGACCACCCTTTTCCTCTGTTTCCCTTTAAAACAATTATCTTCACCACCTCCTCCAAACCACTGTGTAGGGCACCTTGGGTTTGGAGGAACACACAGCATAACAGAGGCAGAGGCAAAGGGGACCAGGAATGGAGTGGATGCTAAGGAAAAGGCTGAGATTGGAGCTGAGCTGAGGATGGAGTAAGAGCCAAATGAGGGAGTAGAAGGAGATCAATAAAGGTCTGGCAGAGATTAGGACTCCTGGGCTACCTGCTTCCAATTCTGGTCCAACCAACAATTACATTCATGATCAGCCTCAGTTTTCTCATCTCTAAGACAAAGGGGTTGTACAATATGGCCTCTGAGTTTCCTTCATGCTCTAGATCAAGGATCCTCTGCACCAAACCTGGCAAGTTAAACTGAATACATGTACAATAAATCAGTCAAATAGCTTGTTACCTGCCCAGTGCAACTCACAGCTGAAGATGGTTCACAAAGAGAAGGTAAATCCTCAAAGGAAGAGCATTGTGTTTCTGCTAGAGAGATATCAACAAGGATTCCATAGAACTCCTTCCTACACCACCCCTCAGTTGAGATATGGGTTAACAATCATTGATGGCATAAGTCCAAATGTCAAACCCCAAGCAAAATATTGCACATACCTCTTCAGTGCAACTAATGGAAATATTCTTGTTAACACATCCATAGAGGCTCCTTTCCTTCATAGACTGTGAGGTCTGTAGGAGTGCGCCATAATCCTACCTATGATTGCTATGGCAAGACCATGACAATGTCAAGGGAGAATCCTTAACCTGTGATAGACATGTAATGCAAGGATCTCATCATTTTTCTACTAATATGTGTTGCTTGCCTTACCTAATCTCCACTTAATAGGTCTTTGTTAAGGGACATCATTTGTCAGGAGGTCATGTGCTTTGGTGACTAGTTGTTTTCGTTCTTCACAGGACAAGTTTGGTTCTGTCAGTTACTCCAACTCAATCAAGACAAGAACCCACATCCACCCAGGTCGAATCATTGTAAAGCATAGGGTGCCTCAACTGAAATTCACATGCAACACTAACCAGGCTCCAGTGGTTGAAATCATTCATGTGGCTAACACCCCGGATAATCAGGTTGCCAACTATGATGTATCCATAACATTTTTTGAGTCTCCAGAATTCCAGATTCCAGACACCATGACATCTGACCATGCTGGACAGAGGAAAGAGGTTTTCCTTCAAGCCACACTCCACAGCCCAGACCCAAACCTAATGCTGTTTGTAGACACATGTGTGGCCTCTCCTGATGCCAAAGATTTTTCAACTGTGAAGTATGTCTTAATCCAACAAGGGTAAGGAAAATGCAGTTTTCTTCTTGGTAATCTAAGGATGGGCATGCACCATTTCTTTCTTTTGGGAATCAGTATTTTTTTTAATTGTCATGATTTTTTTTAAATGATACAAAATAATACAAAACCACTTTTGGGTTGATTAGCACTATGGACTAGGAAGTTACCACAGGCACATTAAATGGCTGTCCCTGATCACTCAGGCTTTCACAGTCTCATACTGCTACAAATAATCTAATATACTTTTTCCTCTCTCTGAACTTTTTATAGTTCTATCACGCTTCATATTTGGACTTTAGGTGTCTTCTCTTGACAATGAGAGACTCTAGTAGCCCAAACTTTATTCTGCATTCTAATTAGATCTTCTCTTTGGATCATCTAAGGATTTTTCTGCCTTTTTTAGTTTCTAAGAAATGAGAAGGGGGGAGGGAGATGGAGGGAGAGGGATGGAGGGAAGTAAATGGAGGAGCAGGAGGAAGGGACAGAGAGAAGGGGAAGAGACATAGAGAAGGAAGAAAGGAGGAGGGAGGGGAAAAGAGGGAGAGAGAGGGAGGAAGAAGGGGGAAGATGGGGGGAGGGAACAGAGGGGGGAAGAGAAGAGAGAGGGAGGGAGGAAAAGAGAGATGGGAAGGGGAGACAGGGAAGAAGAATCCTCATTAGCTGGGGTCACTGAGATTTTTGTCCCCAATATGTTGAAGCTAGAAGGTGTGATCTGTCCTCGAAATCCTTCAGCTGTATAAACAACAGGATTTAGTCCTTAGTTGTCTAAAATAAAATTTAATTTGTTAAAATAGGAAGTTAATGTATATCCAACTGGTCTCTTCTCCTTTTGTCATCTTCATTCAGTGACTTCCTAGGAAGCTTTCCCCAGGTGCAATTTGTGGTACTTGCCCTCAGAACAAAAATTCCTAACTATGACTAATTATATGTTTCCATTTCCTCTAACTGGGGATAAATGTACACAGGTCAGTAAAGAACAGCCCATTAAAAATATGGCTTCAAGCTTCCAGCACTCATCCCAATCACAGCCCAGACCGTCTGAAGCCTGAGCTTCCTCCACACCCACTGTTTAATGGCTATTCCCCACACCTCACTCCCTCTCTCAGCTGCCATTGGTCACCAGCTCCAGCATAATATATGTACAGTTGTCTCAAAACACAACCATAAGAGGTCCTGAGGGTGTTCCTGCCAATTCAGTTACAATAGAATAGATTTGAGTATGGATGCCCTCCTGAGAGCAGAGGGGGCAAAATAATCCTTAAAGTGGTAGATAAATGTAAGGCATTGTCGTCAATAATTGTAGTAATTAATGAGACAGAGGTTTTCTTTTCCACAGATGCATTAAGGACAATTCCTATGCAAACCTCAACTCTCACCACAAGAATGTGGCACAGTTCAAATTTGATGCCTTCAACTTTCTCAACCACTATGATGTGGTTTACCTGCAATGTAAGGTTGTGGTGTGCAAAGCAGATGACCGCTCCTCCCGATGCTATAAGGGTTGCATGAAACAGAGAAACAAGAGAGACGCGAGTGACCAGGAAGAAATAGAAGGGACCAAGGAAGGATCTGAATTTATAGGACCTTTAGAGATACAGAAAGGAGTCAATCAAACAAGGAAACTACATTGATTTCTTCAGTTTTCACAAAAATCAGTTTGGAAATGAAGAGGCAAAGTTTTGTTGTTTTCTTTTTTAAATTTCTTCAGATTTCTTTAAAAAAATTTTTCCCAGGGAACTTTGGACCCCTCCTTTGCTTCTATCATACTCTATCTTGTAATATACATATATAGAGAGAGATATATGTATATTTGTATATATTTGTATTCATGCCTTATCTGTTGCTCCCTCCCCCCCAAAAAAGTACAGTAAGTTCCTTGAGAACCAAAATGGTGATATTTCTCACCTTTATGTCCTCAATTCTGTGTCTTGCACATAGTTGGCATTTAATAAATATTCCTTGATGTTTTGACACATCAGATGTTACCCATTTTAGTGAAAACAGAAAAATAAAGTAAGATTTGTTCACTTACTATTTCTTTCTAAATAAACCTTGTGTATCTGTTTCTCAAATTCTGTGATTAAGCCCTTTGGAGTTTCGAAATGTTCTTTTTTTAAGTATTCATGATTTTAAAAATCAGTCACTAGCTAAAATTAAAGAAATTAGAGTCTGTTAATATGAAATTCTTATTTTAATCAGATTAAATTGTTGTGTTTCTGCATTCCCTGTATGATACATTATGGATTTTCAAATCATTTCATATACTTGGCACCAAGCGGATATTTGTTTATAGACTGATCTTACCTTGATATTCAGACGAATGCAAGTAAGACTATTTATTTCTATCCCCGGTCTAAGTAGGAATTAATCCTTAATTCCTGACAAGCTTGAAAAGCCAGGATGGAAATATGTGATCAGCAAAAACAGAAATTGATCATTCTCTGCAAACCTCTTCAGCCCTCCAGTCTCCAAAGAAAGAAATTAAGTGCCAAGGACAAAGCAGCAGAAGTTAAGTCCACAAGATATGAAAACAGAACTCTGGGTAAGGAAAAATTCCTATGAATTAACACTGGAGAATTTTAATACTTGACGTGCTCATTCATCACTGCCATTCCTCCTGTCTTCACGAACCCTCAGCAGAGAGTTGACTTGAAGCATTGTGCAGGGCCAGGCCCCAGGTAGGGATCCCCTGCAGTTTCAGTGACTCTTTCTAAATACCTCTGTCCCTGACCCTCAAGAAGTAGCAGACACTTACTTCACCCAGACCCATAAAGAAAAAGAGAAGAGTAAAAAAAGAAATTGGGTAAGCAGAAAATGAAATTGTTCAAATGGCTACATTGAGCTTGAGGGAAAAGTAACTGGAAATCTACCTGAGGACAATTACTCATCCCAGAATACTCATGGCAGGGACCCAATGAACTCCATATTCTGCAGCACAGAAAGCAAAGTCATCTCAGGATTGATCTCAACCTCAGCAATCTGCAGCACCAGAGACAAGGAAGAAGCCAGAGAGTGAATAATGTGGAATATAAAAGCCCAAGGCCAAAATCTCAAAGACAGCATGAGGAAAAAGAAACCTCAATAAAAGCACAAATAGATAAAGCAACAGATAAGACTCTAAAAATCAGAAGAAAAAAGGGTAAAGCCCCAAAATGAAATCAAAGTAGGATTCACAAATACTGTAATAAGGAAAGTGAACAAATAATGCCTGGATGATGAAAGGAGGAACTGGCAGGTGACAAACAAAGAGCAACAGCACTGAACACAAAAATTCTATGTGAGTTCAAGTGACTGACCTTAAAGATGAGTCACACAGAAATGACTTGAGCATCATAGGTCCTCAGAAGAAAACAATAAACCCAAACACTCAAGCACCCTAATGCAAAAAGAATACCAGAAAGCCATCTTGAATTTCTGAATAGGGACAACGAAGCATTAATCAAGAGAATCCATAGCTCTCTGCCAAAAAAAAAAAGCAAAAAAAAAAAACACCTTTAAACTCGAAGGCATAGTTGTCAGATTTAATAATCTCAGTGACAGATCACAAATTGGTGATTTCTGACCATATGAAAGAGGCAAATTGAATAACACATTATTATTCCATAGTTACAAGAAATCAGAAAAGGGAACAGGATGAAGTGTTCCAAGAAGCAATGGAGATCATGCAATAAGCTAAAATGTGGCCTAACCATCAATGAAAGACAGGTAGACAGTTAACAAAAAATTCATATGGGGAATTGCTGAGAGAGAAAAAAATGAGCAGATTTGACTGGCAAATACCCCAAATGTAAGCACAAGGCAGAAAACTGCAATTATTAAGAAAAGAGTAAGTAACAAAAAGAGTTGTCTCAATTTTAGAGATTATTGATTTATTTTTAAAAGGAGAGAAAAAACGCCTAAGGGGCAAAAGAAGAAAGAGCATCCAGAGGTAAAAAGGAGATGAAGATATCAAGAGAACTTAACTCAGGAGAAGCAAAATTAGAAAAGCTGGATTGAGCCACTAGAGCTAATAATCCCTGGACCTGCCCTCCACAGGCCAAGTGGATCATACTCTCTTCTGTAGGAGGAAATAGGAAGGTAGGAAGTAAATAGGTGATATATTCATGCTAAATTTGTGGCTGAATCATGAAGGAATATGGTTTTTATTGTCTATTAGCAAAGAAGAGAACTACAGATGAAATAAGGGGTATAAGAAAGGGACTGGATATAGGAGGATGTAACCCCACAAAGGATGGTAGTGAAGAACATTTTTATAGGTGATGGAGGTGTGGGCCTACAGTGGGAAAGGAATCAACTGAAAAGAGTTTGGGGGAAAACCTTGCATATTGGGAAGTCATCTTCTCCAAGAGATTGTTGTGCCTTTATGGGAATTATTCTGCCCCAGTGAAAGGAATGTGTGAATTCCTAAATAAAACACAATGGGGTAGGGATAACACAGAGCCAAGGAAGGCTCAGCCTTGAGGATAGAAACTAATCATAGAGAAAGGCCTGGGCTTCATGATGTAAAGCATGAGGTAACTCCTACCACACATCAATGTTTTATTTCACAAATTATTCTCAAAACTTATGAAAGAAAATATTCTACCACATTCCTCTTATGAGATAAATATATTCCTAATACATAATATAAGAAGAGACAAAACAAAGGAACTATAAATCAATATCATTAATAAATAGCAATTTAAAAACTTTAAAATCCAGCAAAAAGACTGTCAACATATCAAAAAATAATCTATTATTATTGTTGAATTTACATTAAGGATGAAAAATTAGTTCAACTTAGAGAAGGTAATATAATAAATCCTGTTTTTAAACATCTAAAAGCTCATGATAATATATTAAAAACCTTGACAAAGAACAATACTCATTATATTTAAAACCCTATTATTTATAATATTGTAATAAATATGTAATATTTAAAACCCTACAAAGCATAAACATGGAAGAAACTTTTCAAAAATGACAAAAAAGTACTTGTCCAAAATCAAAAGTTTGTATTATATGCAATTGGAAAACACTAGAAACTTCCAAAAGAAATACAAGAATGGATATCTCCTTTCCAAGCTATTATTTGGAACAGTTCTAGAAATGCTAAAAATAACAATAAGAACTAGAGAAATAAATATATAAAACTGTTGCCTATGACATGATTTTTTACATAGAAAACTTGTGAATCAGCAAAAAGTGAAGTAGGAAGATGAAAAAATAAATTAACTAAAAATAACAACATTTCTTTATATCGATGACAAATCTAAAGAGATTAGAATAGATAATAGAAAAGGAGGTTCCATTCAGAATAACTTCAAAAATGTATTATACATGACGACACATGTAGAACCTATGTAAAAGTGCTTGCATTCTCTGATGCGTCAAAGCAGAGGCCAGGTGAAGTCCTTCCGAGTTTCCCTGGAGTTACCCTGGAGCTAGCTGCATTAAGTGTGAGGGAGGGGTGGTCTGGCCACAAGAGGTCGCCTCTCCTGAGCACAGTCAGGCTCAGTGGTTGGTGAACCCCATTTGCACTAGTGTCTTCCTTATTCCCCTGGCTGAGCTGAGGCACGCCTGGGGTCCTAGTGTTGAGGATTGTAGCCTCCACCCCACTGGGGCTCAGGATCTCCTCCCGATTTGCTGAGGTGGGGCTGGCTGGGATAGCCTCAGTCCTGCACTGATCCTCTTCAGCCATAGCAAGAGGGACCCCCCCCACTTTGCAATTTTCCTAGCCTCACGAGCTAAGAGACTGTTTACCCCATCAGTTGACCCCACTGTGCCAGTATTGCTCCTGAGGAAATATTCTCTGAATTTTTCAAGGTCAACAAGGGGAGGGGTAGAGCATTTACCAATCACTTCGCCATCTTGGCTCCTGAAAGTTCAAGTAGGTGACTTACAGACATTTAATCTACATTTAACCTGATAGTTTCGGGAGTGGCTGCTGCAGTTACCTGGGGTTCTGCAGTTCTCTCTCGTTCGGTTCCTGGGCTATGTTTGACATTCTGGAGTGCTACTTCTGCTTCAGATTGCCCGGGTTTTCTGCTTGGCTTTGCTGGGGTGGGGTCAGAGCTGCTACAGCCTGTGAGCCGTGTGCTCCTCCAGCCCTGTGCAACAGATCCTTCCCATTGACCTTCAGTCTGTCCTGGGTTGGAAATCTGCCACACTCTGTCTCCTATTGGATTCTGCCACTCCAGAATTTGTTCAGATTCTCCTTTTAGAGGTATCTGAAGGAATTTGTCTTAGAGCTTAGGTAAGTAGTTGCTCTCACTCCGCCATCTTGGCTCCATCCCTGCTTGCAGTCTCAATTTAGGAAAGGGAGATATAGAATGCAGAACTCAAAATTTGGGTGGGGGAGAAGAATGTTAAAATTGCTTTTATGTGTAATTGGGAGAAAAAATAAAATATTAACTTTTTTAAAACTTCAAAATACATCAAGTGGCTTGGCATTAATCTATCAAGGCACACTCAAGACTGTTGTAGATAGAATTATAAGATATTCTTTAAAGAATTAATGAACAACTTAAATAATTGAAAGGATACTGTGATCATGGGGGGCACACCGATGTGATTTTCAAATGCTATTACCTAAATTAATTTTTAGATTTAGTACTATATGAATCAAACTATAAAGGGAATACTTTATAGAGCCAGACAAAATAATAACAAAATGCATTTAGAGAAACAAAAAAAATTGGAAGGGAAAAATTTTAAAATTAGGAACAAAGGGCGAGTAGTGCTTTTAGATCTTAAGTTACACTATAAAGCAATAATAATCAAAACTTTTTGATGCTGTTCTGAAAGTAGAAAAGTAGACTGATAGAACAGATAAGAATAAATCAAAAAATTGAACTCAAGAACTCAATGTTTGATAAATGCAAGAATAAACATTAATTGAATAAAAGTTTCCAATTTAAGAACGCCTGGAAAAACTAGAAAATGTTTTGGCAGAAATTAGGTTTAAACTACCATATATAATCTCAAAATGAATACATGTCCTAAACATCAAAATGTTGGAAGAAACTCAGATATCTTTCACAGCTATAGCTAGGGGGAGAATTCTTAACCAAGCAAGGAATAGAGATGATCATAAAAAATAAAATAGATAAATTCAATTACAGTATTAAAAAGAAATTGACCAATTGGAAACAAACAATTGCATCAAATATCTTAAACGTCTGCTCTATAAGATATAAAAGGTACTTCTAGGCCATTAAGTGGTCTCATAAATACATAAAATAAAGAATCATTACCTAATGGATAAGTGGTGATAGAATATGAAAAAAACAGTTTTCAAAAGAAAAATTGAGAACTATTAACAACCACAAGAAATATTGCTCTAAATTATGACTAATATAAAAAAATTCAAATAAAAATAGCTCTAATATTTCACCTCAACTTACAAATAGGTCAAAAGGTTGGAGGAGTCAATGTTGGTGTGGCTATGACTAGAGAGAGACACACTGATGTACTTGAAAAGTAGTTGTGAATAGTGTCCAACCATTCTGAAAAGTGATGTGGAATAGCGCTAAGTAACTAAAATGTCTATACTCTCTGACTCAGAGATCCTGCTCCTATATATACATAGACTCCCAAAAGATTAGAGATAAAAAAATAAAAATCCAATATAGATAAAAATATTTGTTGTAGCCCTTGTCATCATAGAAATGAACTAGAAATAAAGGAGATATCCATTGACTGAGGAACTGCTAAATAAACTGGGATAAGTAAACACAATAAACTATCACTGTACCAAGAGAAATTTTTTAAAATGTATACAGGGAGGCATAAAACATATAGATGAATTCAAAATGAAGTATACAGAACAAGAAAAACAACAGCCACAACAATGTAAATGGAAAGAACAACCAAAATAAATTTCAAAATTGAAAGAGGTTGCTGTGTAATTTAATGACCAAATTTGATCCTGAAAAATAAAAGAGATATATGAATGGGGAACTATGGATATGGAATACAGCCTATGATGTTAAGTGATATGTTTTTTTGTGAACCTGCTTTTTTTCTCTCCTTTTTGTTATTCATTATATTTTATCTGTATAGGGAAGGGGATGGATATATTGGAAAATTAAAGTGATACAGAAACAAAAGATATCCATAAAATATTTTTGAAAAGAAAAGCAAGATTATGTATTCATTTGGTGTACTGGATCAATTCTTAACTGACTGTTAAGTTGAATGAAATAACTTGTAGTCACTTAGAGGCAGAGTAAAAATAATAATGCGACTTTATATAATGCTTTAAGATTACAAATGACTACATATCTCATTCTATCCCCACAATAGCCCTGAGGGTTAAATATTAATCTCCCTGTTGTCATTTTACAGACGAGGAAACTAGGTAAATAGAAATTAAGTCATTTGCCCAAAGTCATATAGCTAAAGTTCAAGGTGGCCTGTGAACTCAGGTTTTCATGACTTCAAGTTTAGCACTCTTAATAACACTAGAAAGAGGGGGCACATCAATAGAAGTGAATTTAATTGATTGATCTGCTTAGTTTTTCAAGGTATCCTTAAATTCTAATCCTCCTAGTGGAAGGTCTACCTATTTGCCGAGAAGACACCTTAGATTTGGGTCTAATTTTACATAGGAAGAAATTAAAGAAGTCCAGAGGAGTAAAATTAATTACATAGTTAAGAGGTTGCAGATCAGAAACTCATAACCAGGATTCTTTCCACTACAGTTGGATTTTTCCTTTTTATTCACAGAACTGACCATACTTTTCCCTTGGTCAACTGAAGCTAATAATTATTTATTTGTCAGGTACATGCAACTCAAGAAAGTAGATAATGTAAAACACACTAGAAACACAATGACCTAGAATGCCTTTCCTCTGATGTGCCAAGAGCTCATATGCTTTTTTTTCTCAGATTGCTTCCAGTATTTAGTTTGCCTTACAGGAAACCTGAAAAGTACATGAAAAAAAAATATTCCCATAGCTTCCCAGAAGTAGACAGAAGTCTATATTTTATGTAATTATTTTTCTTAGGGAAAATGTTCCAGATCTAGAATTGCTATCTCACATAAAATGTGTCCTTAAGGAATTGAGTTATGTTCTCTCACTTTTCTTTGGTTTCAGAAAATATTTAGTAGTAGTACTTAAAACATTCATGAGCCTCTACCTCTAACAAACTATCTCAATACTTTGCCAGTAAATAACACATGCAAGCTAGAAATACAGACTCATTATTGCCTACATGATCTGTTTGACCTACTGTGTGTAGAAAAGAGCAACATTTCAATGACTCAAGTACAACATGGCAGTCTGGTTTATTAACTCGTCTTGATTTCCTCTGCTATGAAAAGCCTCAATGGTCATATCTGAAAATTGGGCCAAAGGTGGGAGCGAGAATGAGAAAACTGTAGAAACAGAGATGAAACGAATCTCACAGGCCATCTGGCTCAGCCTCCTCATTTTATAGATGAGGAACTAATCTCTTGGAAATGAAATGACTTGCCCAAGGTCTTCAGGAAAAGTAACCCTCAAATCCAGATCCTCTGACTCAGAAGTCCCTTTTATCCCATTGTACTAGGCTTTCTCCATCTCTGATGATAACTTAGGAAATTAAAAATCCTTAATCGTGGATGGTATTACAAGCACTCATGCTTTGTTAACTAAAAGCATGGTTTTGATATTCCCTTTGGCACAATTTCCTTGATATAAGTGGTAGAATTTAATGACATGTGATTACTAGTCCATTAGGTGAAAATGGAGTACTTGGAGGGAAAAGGCAAAATTTGTGACCCTGTTGTATTCACGTGTGCTACTAATTTCAATTTCCTGCTGAAATGTAATTGGGGGTGGGTAAATTAGTTTTTACAGGCTATGACAGGCAGTTGGAGTTTGCAAATCCAAAGATAATTGGCCTCTCATATAATTACTCCCATTTGGAGTGCCACTTTAAATGGATAGTGCAAGTTACCGTTTCTCGGTTGAATTAGGAAGTTTAGCCCTATCCATGGTCACACAACTCATCCATATCAGATGTGGGATTTGAGCCCAGTTCTTCAGAATCCTCGGTGCTATTTCCATTAAGCCCCAGCTGCTTAAAGGAACAAAGACTACCTTGCTGCTAACAGTTTAAAAAATCTCACACCTATTGGAGCAAATGTATATTGGGAAGACCATGAAAATGAAAGGGACTGCAAAGCGGAAAACAAAGGGGATTCAGGGTATACATTCCTGGGATTATAGATTTAATTCTGGGAGGGATCTTAAAAGTGATCTAGTCCAGCTCTCTTATTCTACAAATGTTTAAATGACTTGGCGCTCTGCTAAGCCCACAATTCACTTTCTTCCACCTCCTGGAATCTTTGGTTTCCTCCCAGATGTAGCTCAGCCACCAACCCTGATCCCTTAGGGGTTGGTGTATGTTTTCCCAAATTTGCATTTGATTCCTTTAATATATATTATGTATATGCTTAGGCATGTACACTCTCTCCTCCATTAAAAGGTAAACTACTGAGGGCAAGGATCTGATGTATCTTAAGCATTAACAAAATATTGGTTGATAGTGAATAACAATAAATAGCATTTTAATTGTTGCAAGTGTTACAAATGTTATCTCATTTTATCCTCACAACAGCCCTGGGAGGTAGGTACTATTGCTGTCCTGATTTTACATTACAAATGAGTAAACTGAGGCAGACAGAAATTAAGTGACTTGCCCAGGACCACACAATTAGTAAGTTCCTAAGGTCACATTTGAACTCAGGTCTTTCTGACTCCAGCTCTAGTGCTCTAGTCACTGTGCCACCAAGATGCCTTTCATCATTCAAAGTCAATAAATGATATAGTCAGAACTTGAACCCAGGTGCTCAGACCCCAAATACAGGACCTTCCACTGCTGCTTTTTACCCACAGCATACATATTAAGGGACCAGCTAGGTGGCCCATTGGACCAAGTGTCAGGCCTGGAGTCAGGAAAACCTGAGTTCAAATCCAGCCTCAGACAAGTACTAGCTGTGTGACCTTGAGCAAGTTACTTAACCCTGTTTGCGTCAGTTTCCTCATCTGTAAAATGACGTAGAGGAAGGAATGGCAAACCACGCCAGCATCTTTTCCACGAAAACCCCAAATGGGGTCACAAAGAACTGAACGCAACTGAAATAACTAAGCAACAATATAATCTATTAAGAATTCTTTTGTTCTTAGCAACCTAGTATACTTAAGCCAGGGAGGACAAGAGCTTCATATCGTAATGTGTGTTCTTATGTTATATTTTTCATTAAGTGTCTAATATCCTATAAATCATTATATCTAAAATGCATTTAAGAAAATATTGTTTATTATGCATTTTCCCATCCTCATAAAGGAATTTTCTGAATCCAAGGCAGCTGACTACTATGTGCGCCTTCACCACCTCATAGAATTCAACTGATTTTCCAAGAGAACTGCATTTTTCTGACATTGAAAGTTTAAATTCCACATGACCGTAATTTGACATCTTAAATTATACAGCCTCTGATTTTTTTTTTCCTTCATGAAATATTCAGTTACATTTTAAACATTCTTGTACCTTTGATATTACTCTCAGGCCTTCTCTGGTCTGAGTCTGATAATTTTACATGCAAACTTGAATAATATATTAAATTACCCAGAGGCAGAGGATTTACAGCACATTTCTTTGTTATTGTTGAAAGGGGTGCATAGAATAAAAATGTTGGGAATTCAGCTGCTTGATTTTACAGATTTAAAGTATACCAAGGGTTCTGGTTTGGACTCCCCATCATGTCAGGCCTATTTTAAGCTCTACCAGGAACAGAGATGCTGAAATGAGGGAGTAGCATCTTAACACCATTATTTACAATGTTTTAAATGGGTGGGTGGGAGGGGAACCTGTAAATCTACACAACTCATTATAATTAAACAAGCATATCATGCCCATGTAAAGTGGGGAAATGGCTGAATCCTCTCTTCATGCCTCAGCAACCACTTTTTCTGGGTTTCCCTTAACCTTTTTAGTACTCAGTGCTCAGCCTAGAGAATAACCCAAACTCCCAACATCCTCCCTGCCATCAAAATGTATGTATCCACCTATCACAAAGTATCAGAGTTGGAAAGGACCTCAGAGTCCATCCTAGTGACTTTAATCCAATCTGTACGCAATCAAAAATCTCCTCTAATGCTCCCATGACAAGCAATAACACATCCTCTGCTTGACAGTGTCCAGGGCAGCTTTCATTATACTACTTTCTAAGGTGGTCCATTCTACTTTGGGGTAAGTGTACTTAGCAATATTTTTCTCACATAAGAAATCTGAAATCTCTCTCTCTCTCTCTCTCTCTCTCTCTCTCTCTCTCTCTCTCTCTCTCTCTCTCTCTCTCTCTCTCTGTCTCTCTCTCGTTGACACATTTAGAAGGACTTCAGGAAAGCTCTGTCTCACTAGGGCAAAAGAGGACTGAAGTTCAGTGCAGGCAGTGACCTAGCAAGCCAGCAGGATGCTCTTAGCCACAACACAGATCTCTATTAGGAAAATTAGAAGGAATATACTTAGATACAGGATATGGGTCTAAGTTGACTTTGATGTAACGACAAAAAAAATTAATTAAGAGATTAAAAAAAGCAAGGGTAGAAATCCCAATCTCAAAGAAAGCAAAAGCGAAAAAAAAATAGATCTAATTAAACGAGACAGGAAAGGAAACTACATCTTCCTAAAAGGTGTCATAGATAATGAAGTAATATCAATACCAAACATATATGCACCAAGTGATTTGTCATCCAAATTCTTAGAGTAGAATTTCTTCCTGAATTACAGGAAGAAATAGACAGCAAAACTACACAAGTAGGGGACCTCAACCTCCCCCTCTTTGAACTGGATAAATATAATCATAAAATAAATAAGGAAGAATTTAAGGAGGTGAAGAGAATTTTAGAAAGTTACATATGATAGCTCTATGAAGAAAACTGAATTGGAATAGAATGGAATATAAATTTTTTCAATGGTGTGTGGCACATACACAAAAACTGACCAGGTATTGGGGCATAACAACTACACAATCAAATACAGAATAGGTGGAAGTATAGAAAGAAAGAAAGAAATATTAAATTCATCCCTTTCCTATCATGATACAATAAAATTATATGAAATAAAGGGCCATGGAAAGATAGAGTAAAAATGTGTTGTAAACAAAATAATCTCATCCTAATTAATGAACAATAAATCATAAAAATAATTAATACTTTTTTCAAAGAGAATGACAATAATGAGACAACATAACAAAATGTATAGAATGCAGCCAAAGTAGTGCTTAGGGGAAATTCTATATCTCTGAATGCTTACATGAATAAAATAGAGAAACAGCAGATCAGTGAACTGGGCACACAATTTAAAAAGCTAGAAAAGAATAAAAAATCCTCAATTAAACACCAAATTAGAAATTCTAAAAATGAAAAGAGAGTTAATAAAATTTCAATTAATAAAATTGAAAGTAAAAAAAATATTGAACTAATAAATAAAACTAATAGTTGGTTTTATGAAAGAAACCAATAAAATAGATGAAATTTTGTTTGATTTTATTTTTTAAAAAAGAAAACCAAGTTACCAGTATAAAAAAATGAAATGGATGAATTCACTACCAATGAAATGGAAATTAAAGCAATAATTAGGAGCAAATTTGACCAACTGTACACCAGTAAATCTGACAATCTAAGTGAAATGAATGAATATTTGCAAAAATATAAATTGCCTAGATTATCAGAAAAGGAAATAAAATACTTAAATATCCCCATTTTAGAAAAATAAATTGAACAAGCCAGCAATGAATTCCTTAAGATAAAAAATCTCTAGGACTAGGTGGATTTACAAGTGAATTCTATCAGACATTTAAAGAACAATTAATTCCAATATTAGGCAAACTATTTGGAAAAATAGATGGAGTCCTATCAAATTCATTTTATGACACAAATACCATGCTGATACCTAAAGCAAGAAGAGCCAAAACAGAAAAAGAAAATTATAGACCAATTTCCCTGAATATTGAGGCAAATTTTTTAATAAAACATTAGCAGAGATTACAGCAATTTATCATCAGGGTAATACTCTCTTACCAGATGGAATTTATATCAAGAATGCAGAGCTCATTCAATATTAGGAAAAATATTAGCATAATTGACCACACCAATAACAAAACCAATGCAATGAACCAAGACAATTCCAAAAGACTCATGATAGAAAATACTATCCACATCCAGAGAAAGAGTTCTAGAGTCCCAATACAAGTGGAAGCATACTATTTTCACTGTTTTTGTTGTTCTTTGTGGCTTTTCCCTTTTGTTCCCTTTGCAGAAAGTGACTAATGTGGCAATATATTTATATGACTGCACATGTATGACCTATATCAGATTCCTTGCCATCTTGGAAAGGGCATGGGAAGGAGAGAGAAAAAATTAGGAATTCAAAATCTTATAAAAAAATGAATGTTGAAAACTATCTGTACACATAATTAGAAAAAAATAAATACTGCTTACCAAAAAAAATTTAAATTTAAACAATTTAACTATCCATATAATTGTATTATCATCTAGCTAATCTCTCCACTTCATGGACATAATCAAAGACCATCATTTGGACTAATTGCTGAAGTCCAGTTTCAATGTAGTTGCATAAAATTAATGGTTAACTTTTGCCAATTCAGTTATTTGTACACAACAAAAATCAGAGACAGAAAGATAGAGACAGCAAGCAATAGAGAGAAACAGAAAAATAGGGAGGGAGGAAGAGAAAAGGGGACAGAGAAAGGAAGGAAGGAAAGAAGGAAGGAAGGAAGGAAGGAAGGAAGGAAGGAAGGAAGGAAGGAAGGAAGGAAGGAAGGAAGGAAGGAAGGAAGGAAGGAAGGAAGGAAGGGAAGGAGGAAGGAAGGAAGGAAGGGAGGGAGGAAGGAAGGAAGGAAGGGAAGGAGGAAGGAAGGAAGGAAGGGAGGGAGGAAGGAAGGAAGGAGGGAGGGAGGGAAGGGAGGAAGGAAGGAAGGAAGGAAGGAAGGAAGGAAGGAAGGAAGGAAGGAGGGAGGGAGGAAAGGAAGGGAGGAAGGAAGGAAGGAAGGGAGGAAGGAAGGAAGGAAGGAAGGAAGGAAGGGAAAGAGGGAGGGAGGGGGGAGGGAGGGAGGGAAGGGAGGGAGGAGGAAGGGAGGGAGGGAGGAAGGAAGGAAGGGAGGAAGGAAGGAAGGAAGGAAGGAAGGAAGGAAGGAAGGAAGGGAGGAAGGAGGGAGGGAAGGAAGGGAGGAAGAAAGGAGGGAGGGAGGGAAAGAAGGGAGGAAGGAAGGAAGGAAGGGAGGGAGGGAGGGAGGGAGGGAGGAGGGAGGGAGGAAGGAAGGAAGGGAGGAAGGAAGGAAGGGAGGAAGAAAGGAGGGAGGGAGGGAAAGAAGGGAGGAAGGAAGGAAGGAAGGGAGGGAGGGAGGGAGGGAGGGAGGAGGGAGGGAGGAAGGAAGGAAGGGAGGAAGGAAGGAAGGGAGGAAGGAAGGGAGGGAGGGAGGGAGGAAGGAAGGGAGGGAGGGAGGAAGGAAGGGAGGGAGGGAGGAAGGAAGGAAGGAAGGGAGGAAGGAGGGAGGGAAGGAAGGAAGGGAGGAAGGAAGGGAGGGAGGGAGGGAGGAAGGAAGGAAGGGAGGGAGGGAGGAAGGAAGGAAGGGAGGAAGGAAGGAAGGAAGGAAGGGAAGGAGGAAGGAAGGAAGGGAGGGAGGAAGGAAGGAAGGAAGGAAGGAAGGAAGGAAGGAAGGAAGGAAGGAAGGAAGGAAGGAAGGAAGGAGGGAGGGAAGGAAGGGAGGAAGAAAGGAGGGAGGGAGGGAAAGAAGGGAGGAAGGAAGGAAGGGAGGGAGGAGGGAGGGAGGGAAGAGGGAGGGAGGAAGGAAGGAAGGGAGGAAGGAAGGGAGGGAGGGAGGGGGTAGGGAGGGAGGGAGGGAAGGGAGGGAGGAAGGAAGGAAGGAAGGAAGGAAGGAAGGAAGGAAGGAAGGAAGGAAGGAAGGAAGGAAGGAAGGAAGGAAGGAAGGAAGGAGGGAGGGAGGGAGGGAGGGAAGGAAGGAAGGGAGGGAGGGAGGAAGGAAGGAAAGAAGAGATTGTGAGATAGGAAAGAGGGGAAGAGAGAGACAGAGTGAGACAGAGAGAGAAATAGAAATTGAGAAGAGAAAGAAGGCAGGAGAGAAACAGAGGCAGAAAGAGACAAAAAGAAGTCAGGGAAAGACAGAGAGAGAGAACAATTTCAATGGCATAGGTCATTCTGGCAACTATTCAGTGAGCATACATCCAGGAATGAGCATAAGCTGCAACTCATGAATTTCCTCTGTCCTTTACTGTCCTGTGCCTCCTCCTGCTAAGTGTGGTTCTAAAATCTCCTGTTCATGCTACCCACAATCTATTCATTTCACTTAAGCTGAGAAAACTAAAAACGTCTCCGTTGTGTTCCCTTTGAAATTCTTGTGTTTTCTCTTATATAAAGAAGCTAGAAGAAGAAACAGTTATGTGGGATATAGTAACACTTTAGTCACATTTGAATGAAGTCCTTTCAGAAGTACATTTTTCTCTAATCATCAGTTTTCCTGACAGCTAAATATTTATCTGCCTTTGTTTTCTTCTATTTGAGTATGTCTTGGTCCCAACATTTCATGTGAGCCATAACTTAGCAGGGTGTAGAGAAAGATGAAATGTATACTCAATTATTTCCATAGCAACCATCTCACATCCAACTACTTTTTCATATAGATGTCCTTCTTTTAAAGAGACTTTGGCTTTTTTCCACTGAAAATGCTTAAAGATACTATGGTATACTTGCGGGTAATTTAAGGGACTTTCAAGGTTAATTCTGACCAAACTCATAGTTATCTTATGTACTAACTTTAAAACTTATCCCACCAAGAGATGCAACTCCAGTGGATATCATGATCATAACATTCTCCTAATGCACTTCTTAAAAAATGAAACTATGTTAATCTGACATGAACTGATATTGATGAAACTGTACTGATTCTTCAAGATTATGTTTTCCTTTTTAAATACTCACAATTTAAACTTTAAAATTACATTTTAAGATAACAACAAAATCCAAAATGCAGTAATGGAAAGAGAAGCTCCATTAATCTGGATATCAATCTGCCAAAGCGCACAAAAGACTTATATAGACTCAATTATGTGTTAAGTAAAGATTTAAAAAACAATTTTAATAGCTAGAGGAATATTCAATGCTCATAGATGGGCCATGTCAATATGACATGTAAAAAATGACCGTACTAGCTGGGTTAATTTATCTTTAATTACCTTAATCCTTTGCCAATCCTTTACCAATCAAATTGACAAGTAGATACTTTGTAGAACTTGATAAAATAATTTTAAAAGCACTTTCTTGTAAAAACAAAAAATTTAGAATATCAAGAGAAATGATGAAAAGGTAAGGTTGAATGTGTAATAGCAGTTCTAAACCCCATAAAGCAGAAATCATCAAAGTCAAATGGTATTATCTGAAAAATAGAGAGGTAAAAAAATGAGACAGACTAAACAAGGGAAAACAAGAAACAATGGAAATCAATAATTCAGTGTTCAGTAAGTGGAGAACACAAATTACTTAAGGAATAATTCCCTTTTTGATAAAAACATCTGAAAAAACTTAAAGCAGTCTGGTAGAAATTAGGCTTAGACCAACAACTTACACCATATCCCACAACACGTTCTAAATATATATGAAACCTTAATATGAAAGATCATATGACTTAAAAAATGAAAGGCAAGAAAATGATATACCTCTTCCAGCTATTAGTAAGAAATGTATTCTTAAACTGACAAGGGATGGAGGAAATTACAAAAGCTAAAATAGTTAACTTTGATTACATGAAACGGAAAAATTTCTCCACAAGCAAAGTTAATTCTCCTAGGATAAGAAAGGAAGTAATCTTTTTCCCCCTAGATGGTGTCAAGGCAAAGAATGAAGCTGCTAGCCAAGTCCAAGGTCTTGAAGGGTATCCATAGCCACAAAAAGAAGATCTGAACATCCCCCACCTTCTGGCAGCCCAGGACACTAAGACTTTGAAGGCAACACAAATACCCTTGGAAAAGGGCCCCTTAGAGAAACAAACTTGATTGCTACGCCATCATTAAGTTTCCCTTGACCATTGAGTCTGCTATGAGGAAGATTGTGGAAAACAATACCCTAGTCTTCTTTGTAGATGTCAAAGTCAATAAGCGTAAGATCAAGCAAGCAGTAAAGAAACTGTATGACATCGACATGGTCAAGGTCAACACACTGATCCTACCTGATGGAAAGAAATCCTGTGTCCATCTTGCTCCAGTCTACATTGGTTTAGAAGTTGCCAACAAAAGTGGAATCATCTAAACTGTGTTCACCTATCCCACTCTACCTAAAATAAAAAGTTTTCCAGTATAAAAAAAAGAAAGAAAGTAATCAAATGAGGGGGGAAATTTGCAAAAATTTATCCATTAAGGGTTTAGTATCCAAAATATATTGTGTTTGCTCTTCATTGTCGAAGAAGACCATGCCGTCAGAGAAATGATGGCATGACTTGCACTTCACTGTTTTGAGTGAAGGAGGGCTGTGTAGGTCACCAGCCTCACTTCTCTTCCAGAGCTATCTGAATCCAGTGAACAGACATTCATCAGGATGACTGGAGATGACCCAGAATGCACTGGGAGAACTTGGGCCCTTTAGGTCAAGGTTTTTGCAGGTACCCACTCAGAGTGAGGCAATGCCCATTCACTGAATAGGCCTATTTAAGAACTAACCAGGGCATGGCCCCTTTAATGAGGCCAAAATATATCAACAATTAACAGATAAATGTAGACTGATAGAGATATAGATATGGCCAACAGCCATTCCCCAATAGATAAGTGGTAAGAAGATCTGAACGACCAGTTCTCAAAAGGAGAACTGCAAAAATTATTAATAACCACAAGAAAGAGTGTTCCTAATCACCAACAGAGGAAATACAAATCAAAACAATCCTGCAGTTTCACCTCATACCCTGAGAACAGGCAAAGATAGGAAGAGTCAATATTGGAGATGTCGTTAACAGATAGGCATTGTTGGTGGAACTGTGAATTGGTGTGACCATTTTGGAAAGCAAATTGAAATTATGCAAATAAAGTAACTAAAATATCCATACCCTTCAATCCAGAGATTCCATTACTGGATATATATCTCCAGGAGTGCATTGATAAAAAGCAAATCCCCATATATATGAAAGTATTCATAACAAATTTTTGTGCTAGTAAAGAATTGGAAACTGTGTAGATGATCATTGATTCCATGGAGGAGCATGGAAGATCCATATGAATAGATACAAAGTAAAGTAAGTAGAGCCAAGAAAATTATATACCATAACCATAACAATGTTGCAAAATTATAAATAGCAAGCTTGACGCAAAAGAAGAGATAGAAGAAGCCATTACCACCCCCCAGTCTCTTGCAGAGGCAGGAGGTCTGTAAGTGTTGTAAATTGTACATATTTTTAGATATTTTTGACATGTTTCTCATTTTTACTGTGTTTATAACTTGATGTATTTATCATTTCCTCTTTTTTCTATTTTTGTCTTTTAAAATATCATTTGTTATATGGGATGGCTCTCAGGGAGAGGGAGGGAGAGAGATATTGGAGAAAAGTATAGTGACATAAAAAACAAAAGACCTCAATCAAAACTTATTTGAAAAAGAAAAAGAAAATTCATTCTAGAATGTAACCAGGACTGCATGCTCAGTGGCCTATAAAGTACAGAATCCACTCCATATGTACTTAATTTACATGAATTTAGCTATATATGTGTAAAGGAGAATAACTATCCAAAGTTTACAATTTTATCCACTTAGTGGACCTATGCTTCAGACTAGGCATAAGGTGAAGTCATTAATTTGCTCTTCCCCCAATCATTTTCAGGTTCCCCAGTTACCTCTCACAGTGTAAACAGTCCCTCTATTGTGTGATTCAAGAATCTCTTCATTGTACTCATAGTGGATTCATTTGACTTGGATGAATGGATTTAATTACAAGAACTGCCTTAACAGGACTTCCAAACTTTCCTGACCATCACAAAGTTCCCTAATGTGCTCCCCTTGATTTCCCTATATCATTTTTTTAACCTCAAAATGAAGCAGAAAGAAGAAATCCTCATGTGGTGGTGTTATCACTCTCTGATATAATGAATTCTACTTATATGTGAAGCGATTTTAAAACTGTAATTTCCCTTAATCATGAATTTTCCTTCCAGCAAAGTCTTTACCTGGCCTGTTGTTTTTTCCCTTCTGTTTGAATAGAAGTTCTTGTTCCTGCCACCCTCCTGATCGCTCAATAGCTTGACTAGGCAGTGAGTGAAATATAAAATTTGCATTCATCTCTTTTGATAGAAACTAACTTAGATCAATCAATCAATAAGCATTTATTAAATACCTACCCTATTCCAAGCATTGTGCTAAGTGATAAGGATAAAAAAGGAAAACAGTTCCTGCTCTCAAGGAGCTCACCATCTAATCAGGGAGACAACATGTAAACAAATACATACAAAGTCAACTATATCCAGGATAAATAGGAAATAATTAGCAGAGGGAAGGCACTGGAATAAAGGAGGGCTAGGGAAGATTCATCTTCTCGGGATGCAGACCCCCTTCTTTTAAAGACACTCTACCCCTTTCTGGCTACAACTCCTTAAAGGTGCAGTACTATATATTATGTCATGGATAAGTAAAAGGATTGCCAAAGCTAATTTTGATTAACAGTGACTTGTGGCTTCACATGTTGACTTTGGCATCTAAAATGCAACTGCACTACATGCTATGTCTATAACATTTACCTCAACTGTCAGTCGACTAACACTTTTTCAAATTAAAAGACATTAGTTTGGAATAACCTATTTCTGATGGCTTTTAGTGATTATTACTTCCCTATCTAAACACTCACAAATATTCCTTTTGACAGTAAATTCTAGAAATTTTCCAAGAATACAAATCTAACTCAATAGTCCATTTTATTCCCATTTTTTAAAAATGGGACACCTTCCATTCTCTACTTTTGAAGAACCTTTCCTATCCTCTATTATCAATACAAGATCACTGACAGTCCGATGTAGCAACTACATCTTAGAGCTGTTTCAGAACTGGGAGATAAATTCAACAAGGGTAAACAAAGGAACCCTTACAAATCTCTTCATTTGTCTAGGATTCCAACGGTCTCAACAATTTTTGTCCTTTCCATCTCAATAAGATCATTATCCTTAGTAGAAAATTCTTTCCAATTCTACTCTTTGGTAGGGAATAATAAATGATTATGGGATATGCTCATTTTATAAGCTAATTTCTTCTAATAAATTCCTCTAATCTGGTAAAAGAATGAATCATAGAATGTTAAAACTGGAAGAGGTCTCAGAGATTATTTTCAATTTTTAGTCTTAAGGCATTATTTTATACTTTTTCCTACTTATACAGAAGAAGAAATTGAGTCACAAAGCAAGGAAGAGACATGCCTAAAAACTCACAGCTCTTCAAGGTTCCTTCCCCCAAGCCGGGGTGCATTTCTGGTCCCCTCTTCTGGATCCCAGCCTTCTTCCTCCTGCTCTCTCTTCTTTTGTATGATTGAGCAGAAAGTAAAATTCAGATCTCTTGACTTTCAGTCCAAAAATTTTGCACTATACTACATTTTACTTCCTGGAAAAAATATAGTGTAGAGGAAAGAATGCTGGATTTGAAGTTAAGGAACTTAGTTTCAAATCTCAAGCCTACTACTTGCTACCTGTGTCACCTTTTGGACCTGTTCTGGCTTTGTGCCTCAGTTTCCTCATCTGTAAAATAAGGGGTAAGATTAGATAATATCTAAGGTCTCTTACAGCTTTGACATTTTCTGATTCCATAAGAAGTATCATAGGGAGTTGAAATTATCAGATTGATTCTGGAACTTTTAACTATTTACAGTCAGTTGATTTTGTCCTATTACTGCCTGTGTCATGTTTATTTGTCTCTAAATTTAGTTCAGAAATTCAGCTGGACTGTAATGAATTAAGTTTAGAACATCAGTTCTGTTAACCACTGTTCTATCCTTGCCTCAAGGAATTAATCTCTTGAGGCATGTGGGTGGACAACAGGGAGTCTGGTCTAGTATCTTTGTACCACCTAGCTATCCTTTAAGAATTTCTGGTTTGCCATCCAAAGAAGTCTAGTCCACTAACTCTAACTTTGCAGGTAGACTCAAACAATGAACAACTTTTCTTAGTCACAAAAGAGAGCTGTTGCTAGCCCCTTATTCCCAATTTCCAAATAATCATATTGTCCCCTGTGCCCCAGTCCTGTAACCCTTGATGATGTCAAGCTTTTTTCACCAATCATAACCAGTTCTCCACCTACGAAATCCTACTCTTTATTCAGGCTTCCCAAAAACTATACAAGAGATAGTGATCCCTTCACTCAAGGTCTTAGCTTTGCTAAGGAAACTGAGATTTTATTTATTGGTAAATTCTCACTTTACTAATAAATTGATCATGCTTAGGCCTTTGTGCCTCACTGTACCTTTATTTTAACTGTTTTAGAGCAGCGGTAGTGACAGGGGTTGTAGGTTCCATATAGGAGAAAAGTAGAGGTCTTTAGGTGCATCACAGGCAGCAAGGTGCCACAGTGGATAGAGTGCTAAGCCTGGGATCAGTTCAAATATGACCTCAGATATTTGCTAGCTGATGATGTTGAGTAAGTTGCTTAACCTCCAACTGCCTCAATTTCTTCATCTGTAAAATTAGAACAATAGAAGTACCTACCTCCCAGAGTTATTGTGAAGATCAAATTAGATATTTCTAAAGTGCTTAACACAGTACCCGATATTTATCAGGTGCTTAATAAATAAATGTCCCCTTCCCTTATTATACAGCTTCCTAAGTTACCCCTCCCCCCAAAAAGGGTAACCTTCAAATTTAGGATTTGAAAGAAGAAATCAAGAGACTCCGATTTGGGACCTGGCTCCACCACTAAATGATTATGTGAACCTGGGCAAATCTCATTCAGGCGGTAGGCGTTGAACTATCTGACTTCTAAAGACCCTTCCTCTGCTAACATTTTAGTTTTTTCATTCAGACTTTAATTCTACCCCTATCACCACAACTTCAGATCAACAGACCTATTGTTCTAGTAAATAACCTGGCCTGCTGAGCTCCAGAAACAGCTTCTGATCTTTCTTAAATAAGTGACTCAAAGAAAAAAGTGGTTGCACTCCCTCCCTCATATATCTACAATGTGTAAAAGTGTGTATGCCCATGTGCATGAGAGGCATGAGGTATCAAAGGAAGAAAACACTGACAGCCACAGGCAACAAATGACCCTGGGCACATCTGTGGTTTTCTCACACCATCGCATTGCTAGATTATCTAGAAATATCAAGCAGAGAATAATCAAAGTAAAACATAGTTGGGATGACCCTAAAGGACTGTGAATACAGAGTGAGTATAGCCTTGGATAGCTCAGTGGAGTCCAATGGCAAACACGTCTACATTAGGAAGCCTCTTCACTCTTTTCCTTCTCATTCTGGAATGCCTGGCAGAAAAGGACTTGGCAGAACCTAAAGGTATGAAAAAGCAGTAACACTCCCATGCCTCCCATTTGTGATGCACTGTACATTTTCCCAAAACATCTCTACACATCCCCTTCTTACTTGACACTTGGATGTTTTTTAAAAATGGAAGCTTTTATCTCCATTTATGTCAGGAGAAGTTATATTTTGTGGAGTGAAACAAACTGCCCTCCTCCCTGTCTGTTGGTGACACATTCACTTAGTGGCAAGAAGGGTTTGTTGCCCTTAAGAGTTTGTGACTGCTTAGCTTTATCATTACAGATGGAACCAGAAAGGAGGAAGAGGATGTAAATTGATTACACTGGCTATAAAAAAACCTCTCGGAGATTCTGGAGAAGCGAAGATGATTTGCTTGACAATATACTCATCAAAACTAGACTTCTGAATTCAGAACAGAGTGTACAGTTTATTCCGTAGTTGAGCAGATACTGACCTCAGAGCAGAATAATACCTGGGAGAAAATGAATTTGGGTTGAATTCATGAGTTGTGAAAAATCCTTATCTGGTATCTTATTATTGTTTGTGATCTTTTTTCTTCCAAATTTATTTATTTATTTGTTTTCATTTTTCAACAATCACTTCCACAAGTTTTAAATTTTCTTCCTCTTCCTCCTCTCTCTCTCTCACAAGACAGAATGCAATATTATATGGATTCTACACATACATTCTTATTAAACACATTTTCCTGTTAGTTATGTTTCATAGAAGAATAAAAACGAATGGGGGAAAGCATGAGTAAAGCTAAACAAAACCAAACATAACAAAAAAGAAAACAGTCTGCTTCCAGCTTTATGGGGATGGCATTTTGCATCATGAGTCCTTTGGAAATGTTTTAGGTCGTTGCATTGCTGTGAAGGGCTGTCTATCAAAAACAGTCCTCACACACTGTGGCTGTTACTGTGTATAATGTTCTCTTCACTCTGCTCACTTTACTCAGCATAAGTTTATATAAGTCTACCCAGGTATTTCTGAAGTCCCTATGTTTGTCATTTCTTGTAGCATAATAGTATCTCATTACATTCATATGCCACAACTTGTTCAGTCATTCCCAAATTGATGGGGATCCCCTCAATTTCCAGTTCTTGGCCACCATGAAAAGAACCACTATAAATATTTTTGCACATATTGGTCCTTTTCCCATTTTTATGATCTCTTTGGGATGCAGCCCTAGAAGTAGTATTGCTGGGTCAAAAGTATACACATTTTTATAGCCCTTTGGGCATAGTTCCAAACTGCCCTCCAGAATGGTTGGACACAAGTTCCACCAACAATGAATTAGTGTTCTAACTCTCCCACATCTTCTCCAACATTAATAATTTACCTGTTTTGTCATGTTAGCCAATCACATAGGTATGGTGTGGTACCTCAGAGTTACTTTGATTTTCATCTATCTAATCAATAGTGATTTAGAGCATTTTTTTCTATGGCTGTAGATAGCTTTAATTTCTTCCTCTGAAAACTGCCTGTTCATATGCTTTGACCATCTATCAATTGGGGAATGCCTTGTATTCTTGTACATTTGATTCAGTTCTCTATATATTTTAGAAATGAGGCCTTTATCACAGAAACTAGTTGTAAAAATCCTTTCCCAGTTTTATGCTTCCCTCCTAATCTTGATTGCATTGGGTTTGTTTGTCCAAAAACTTTTCAGTTTAATGTAATCAAAATTATT
This sequence comes from Bettongia penicillata ogilbyi, assembly GCA_023548195.1. Classification (NCBI taxonomy): domain Eukaryota; kingdom Metazoa; phylum Chordata; class Mammalia; order Diprotodontia; family Potoroidae; genus Bettongia; species Bettongia penicillata. The sequence goes on along the minus strand of JAJHZJ010000709.1, from coordinate 465,538 downwards.
CATTTTGCATTTCATAATGTTCTCCATCTCATTTGGTCATAAATTCCTCCATTCCCATAAATCTGACAAATAACTATTCATTGCTCCGCTAATTTGTTTATAATATCAGCTTTTATAACTAGAACATGTACCCATTTGGACTTTATTCTGGTATGTAGTGTTGGACATTGGTCTATGCCCACTTTCTGCCACACTATTTTCCAGTTTTCCCAGCAGTTTTTGTCAGAGTAAGTTCTTATCCCAGAAGCTGGGGTCCCTGAATTTATCAAACAATAGACTGCTATAGTCATTGACTACTGTGTCATGTATAGCCAACCTATTCCATTGAGCTACCCCTCTATTTCTTAGCCAGTACCAAGTGATTTTGATGATTGCTGTTTTATAATACAATTTAAGATCTGGTATGGCTAGACCACCTGCCCTAGCATTTCTTTTAATTAATTCCCATGATATTCTGGCCCTTTTGTTCTTCCAGATGAATTTTGATATTTTTTCTAGCTCTATAAAATAAGTTTTCTTGGTAGTTTGATTGGTATGGCACTGAATAAGTAAATTAATTTAAATAGAATTGTCATTTTCATTATATTATCTCAGCCTACCCACAAGCAACTGATGTTTTTCCAATAATTTACTGATTTTATTTGTGCAAAAAGTGTTTTCTAATTGTGTTCGTATAGTACCTTGATTTATTTTGGCAGGCAGACTCCCAAATTTTTTATAGTGTCTACAGTAACTTTAAATGGGATTTCTCTTTCTACCTCTTGCTGTTGGGCTTTGTTACTAACATATAGGAATGCAGAAGATTTGTGCAGGTTTATTTTGTAACCTGCAACTTTGCTAAAGTTGTTTATTATTTCAAGTAGGTTTTTACTTGATTCTCTAGGATTCTCTAAGCATATCATCATATCGCTTGCAAACAGTGATTACTTAGTTTCTTCTTTGTCTATTCTAATTTCTTCTATTTCTTTTTCTTCTCTTACTGCTAAAACTAACATTTCTAGTGCCATATTGAGTAACAGTGGTGATAATGGACATCCTTATGTCATCCCTGATCTTACTGGAAATGCACCTAGCTTATCCCCATTACATATAATGCTTGCTGATGGTTTTAAGTAGATGATACTTATTATTTTAAGGAAGGTTCAATTTATTCCTATACTCTCCAGTGTTTACAACAGGTATAGGTGCTGTATTTTGTCAAAAGTTTTTTCTACATCTGTTGAGATAATTATATGGTTTCTGTTACTTTGTTGTTGATATGATCAGTTATGCTGATAGTTTTCCTAATATTAAACCAGCCCTGTTTTCCTGGTATAAATCCAACCTGATCAAAGTGTATTATTCTTGTGATAAGTTGCTGTAACCTTTTTGCTAATATCTTATTTAAAATCTTTGCATCTATATTCATTAGGGAAATTGGTTCATAATTTTCTTTCTCTGTTTTAGCTCTTCCTGGTTTAAGTAACAGTACAATATTTGTGTCATTAAAAGAATTTGGTAGAACTCTGCCAATTTTCCCAAATAGTCTATATAGTGTTGGAATTAACTGTTCCTTGAATGTTTGATAGAATTCTTTTGTGAATCCATATGACTCTGGAGATATTTTCCTAAGGATTTCATTGATGGTTTGTTCAATTCCTTTTTCTGAGATGTGGTTATTTAAGTATTTTACTTCCTCTTCTGTTAATCTGGGTAATTTATGTTTTTGTAAATATTTATCCATTTCACTAAGATTGTCAAATTTATGGGCAGACAATTGTGCAAAATAATTTCTAATTATTGTTTTTATTTTCTCTTCATTGGAGGTGAATTTACTTTACTCTTCATTTTTGATACTGGTAATTTGTTCTTTTTTTTCAAATTAGATTTACCAAAGGTTTATCAGTTTTATTGTTTTTCTTTTCATAAAAGCAGCGCTTTAGTTTTATTTATTAATTCCATGGTTTTCTTAATTTCAATTGTATTAATCTCTCCTTTTGTTTTAAGTATTTCTAATTTCATATTTAATTGGGGATTTTCAATTTGTTCTTTTTCTAACTTTTTCAGTTGCATGCCCAATTCATTCATCTTCTCTTTATTTTATTAATGTAAGCATTCAGAGACATAAAACTTACCTGTGAACCGCCTTTGATGCATTCCAAAAGTTTTGGCAAGTTGTCTCATTATTGTCATTCTCTTGAATGAAGTTATTGATTGTTACTGTGATTTGTTGTTTGACCCATTCATTCTTTAGGATTCAATTATTTAATTTCCAATTAATTTTTGGTCTATCTTTCCATGGCTCCTTATTACATATATTTTTATTGCTTCATGATCTGAAAAGGATGCATTGACTATTTCTGCCTTTCTGCACTGGATGTGAGGTTTTTATGCCCTAGTGAATGGTCAGTTTTTGTGTATGTGCCAAGTGCTGCTGGGAAAACAATATATTCCTTTCTATCCCTATTCAGTTTTCTCCACAAATCTATCATATCTACCTTTTCCAGAATTCTATTAACTTCCTTAGTTTCTTTCTTGGTTATTTTGATGCTGGATTTATCAAATTCAGAGAGGGGGAGGTTGAGGTCTCCCAATAGTATAGTTTTGCTGTCTATTTCTTCCTGTAATTCCCTTAATTTCTCCACTAAGAATTTGGATGCTATACCACTTGGTGCATATAAATTTAGTAATGATATTACTTCATTGTCCACAGTTTCCTTCCTTATTTCTTTTGATTGGATCTATTTTTGCTTTTGCTTTGTCTGAGCTTAGGATTGCTACCCCTACTTTTTTTCCTTCAGTTGAAGCATAATATATTCTGCTCTAGCCTTTTACCTTTATCCTCCATGTATCCCCCTGTTTCAAATGTGTTTCATCATATTGTAGAATTATAGTTTTTAATCCATTCTGCTATCTGCCTCCATTTTATTGGAAAAAATCATCCCATTCACATTTACCTCGTGTTTTATTGTTGATTCATCTGTTGCTCCAAAGGCTATGAATAACCTAATTTTGGTATCGCTTTTGTTTCCCCAGAAAAGTTATTGGATACAGATCTTTATCCTTTATCTGTAAACTTGGTAGGTTTTTTCTGAGTTTTTCCCCCAGTCTTAGGGCACAGCAGTAGCATAGAGAAGATGTTGGATTAGGAGTCAGGACATTTGAGTTCTAGTTCCTGCTCTGAATCTATTGAGTTTTATGACCTGAGAAAAGACACTTAATATCCCCTACCTTTGGTTTCATATCCTGTATCATAAAGGGATTGAAGGGAGGAAATCTCCAAAAATATTTCTAGCTCCACATTCAATTAAATAACTTTTATCAAGAAAAATACAGCCCAGTAAGACTTGATTTCAGGAAGAATATCAAATTTGACTTTTTAATTCTGACACCGTAGTTAATGCTCTCTTACCATTGTGTGATTTTCTCTCACTTAGATCACTGGAAATGAATGAATAAGAAAGACTTTATTTACTTACTGTATGCCAAGCACTGAGCTAATTCCTGGGGATACAAATATAAGCAAGCATGACAGTCCCTACCTTTCTAGTAGCTTATGCTCTTTTAAAAAAAAATACAAACACACACACACACATATATACACACACACACACATACACACATACATATATATGTGTGTATATATATGTATGTATATACAGAGAATTTCATCTAAAGTGAATTTCAGCCCATTGTGTTCCACTTGGGCAGGTTTGGGCAAAGGGTAGATATTTTGTCTAGATTGTCTGGGAGTGAGAGTGATCAGAGTCACATCCCCCAATCCCTCATTAGAATAGGCAGGCCCACATCTAATTGTTCTCATGAATTGTTACCCAATCAGAGTTGATTGCCACCCTCAGGAACACTCACTGTTCCAAGGGCTTATGAGCATTGAGTGGGTTCCATGAGGGGCCTTTGACATTTGAGAGTTCCATTGACCCCTTTTATTCATTATTTGCTGGCATGATTAATAAAATGATTAATTGCCCAGAAAGGATATTTCTTGAACTTTTTATACATCGCATAATTTTCCCTTTTTGTTTTACAGAAAGTAAAATATTGTGGAAGCCACCTTTTTTATTCTTATGAGTCCTTTTACAACCTAAAGTCTCCTGAAAATTACCCTCACCTCCTGAACTGCATCTGAGAAATTAGAAGTGACTAAAAATTCCTGAGTCAGTCTGATCCTGATGACCTACAATAAGTAAAACCCTGATCATTATTTAATAATATCATCACTCCAAATAACCTGATATTCATTGGCTTGAGCTGCAGTCTGGCAATCTAGGTGTTGAGCTGGATAATTCTATTAGCATCTATCTCACCTCTTCAACATAAGGTTTTCTTTTCCAGTGCTTTACTTAAATTCGAGTACAACAGAATTGCATCATAGATATATTCAATACACACAAATTCAATTATATATGTTCAGTAAAAGAGAAAGGGAGGGGGAAACCAAGACACAGAGATAATGATAGAGAGAGATGAGAGATACAGAACAATTTAAGTGCTTCAGGCAATTACGTTCTTTTCAATGAGCAAATACTCCAGAGTTGGTATGAGATAGGAGATGTGAATGAGCTGCTGTTTCCACTGCTCTCAGTTCCTCCTTTTCCTCTCATTTTTGGACAATCTTACTGCACTAACTATGCTTCTAAAATCTCCTCATTGTTACCTCCGAAGTTCTATTCATTCTCCTTAGATTAGTAGAAGTAATCAAAGAAATACCTTTCCTGGTATTCCTAATTTGCTAATAAATAAATGAATGAATTAAATCTCCATTATGCGTCTTTTGACTTCCTTTTTTTCTCTTCTCTCATGATGTTACTACAAGAAGAAGAAATCATGCTGTGATGATGTAATTTAATAAAATTATATTTACGTGTATGAAACAATTTGTGGGCTGCTAAGCGGCACGTTGGATAGAGTGCCAGACCTGAATCATCTTCCTGAGTTCAAATTTGAGGCTTAATAACTATATGACCCTGGGCAAGTCACTTAGCCCTGTTTGCCTCAGTTTCCACATCTGTAAAGTGAGTTGGAGAAGGAAATAAAAAACCACTCCAGTATCTTTGCCAAGAAAACCTCAGGTATGGTTGTGAAGAGTTTCTACTAGCCTAATCTCATTTTACAATTGAGGAACTGGGCAAGTCCTTTAACCCTGTGTGCCTTAGTTTCCTCATCTGTAAAATGTGCTGGAGAAGGAAATGGCAAACCACTCCAGATCTTTGCCAAGAAAATCCAAAATGAACTCACAAAGAATAGGACACAACTGAAACAAATGCACACACAAACATAAAATACTTTAAGAAGTTTATTTCCCCTATTTAATCATCAATTGTCCTGTGAGATTCCTGGGTTTGAATAAAAATCCTTGTTTTTCCCTTTTTCCTTATCAATATTCTCTCCTGATCAATAGCTTATCTGTGTGTGGTAAAAATATAAAATTTGCATTCCACTTTTTCCATGGGATCCCTCTTAGATCCATTTGCTCTTGGTTTAAGGTCCCTTTAAAAAATAAAAGATCCTAGTCTCTTTTCAGTAACTACTATTTAAAATTATAGTGCTGTGTGTACTTCATGAGGCTAGTAGAGAATAACCTGTTCATGCTGAAGTTATATTGGCTTTTAGTGATTACTTTTACCCTTCCTAAATATTCACAAGCCTTCCTGTTATCAGTGAGTTCTGTCATTTTGCCAGGAATAGAAGTCAAACTCAATGGCCTGTAATTTATAATCAACACTCTCTTCCTATTTTAAAATGGGACATTAGTCCTTTGCCACCACCACAGTGCCTCTCTTCATCTCGAAAATATTCTAACGATCGTTGACAGCCCCACTAAACAATCCCACAGCAAACCTGGGATGCAGTTCACCCAAACCTAGCAACTTGAATTCAACAAGGACAAGAGGGTATCTTTTACAAACTACTGCATTTATGCAAGATTTCAACTCCCTTCTAACAATTTTTTGTCCTTTACTTCTCATTCTGAAAATCATTATCCTTGGCAGAAAATTTCTTCAGGATTTAGTCTTAGATACAGAATAATAAGTGAAAATGGGTGATTATCCCAATATGATGAGCTAATTTATACTACTGGGTTCCCCTATCCAGGTAAAAGAATGAATCATAAAATGTTGAAGCTGGAAGGAACCTTGGTGCCTTCTCTTCATTAAATAGAATCTAAAAGTCTAGAAAGGTAAGAGTAGGACCTATAGAAGATTTCATCAGCATATAGAAGGCCTGGATGGGGAGACACCCTTTAACCAATGCAGGTTAAATTCCTAGAGTCACATAGCCAGAATATCAGAAATGGAATTTGAACTAGTATCACCCTTACTAGATCTCTAATCACTATTCCACATGAAAGTATCAGTTTGATAGAAAGAGTGCTAGATTTGGAGGTGAAAAGCCTGTGTTCACTTTCCAGGTCTTCTATTTTCTATTTGTGTAACTATGAGCAAAACACTTAACCCTAGCTCTCTGCTGTGCTTATATCTCAATTCTCTCATCTGCAAAATAAGAGGGTGGGATTTAGTTATCTCTGATACTGCTTCCAGATATAATATCCTGTGATTTCATAAGGTATAATAAGGACCTCAGGGAGCAATTATAACGCTAGAGATTTCAGTTTCTAGATATGAGAGCACTCAGCCTTAGGTGCACCTGAGCTTATATAGCATCTTGACCCACCCAGATAAAAAAAGAAACCAACCTTCACTTTTAGTGGTTGAATGAGCCCTGATCCTGGATATCAGGAGACTTAGATTTTAGTCTTAGCTCTGTCACCAAGTGCTTGTGTGTGAATCTGGGAAAGTATCCACTCTGGATCTCAGTTTCCTTGTCTGAAAAATAAAGGTGTTAGAGTAGATGGCTTCCAAAATCACTTCCTCCTAACATTCTATTTCTCTTTTTCCCTCCAGTCTTTGAATCCCATCCTTATCACTCCAACAGTAGACAACCAGAGTCCAGCTGACCTGTGGAGAAAGGGAAAGTGATTGCATTTATTATTTTTTCATTGGGGTCATTTATTTTGGAAAGACCCAACATCTTTTAATCAAATGAAAATATTTAAGGGAAATACATAAATGGAGACTTATAACGTATAACATTGAAAGACCACTCCAACCCATCAGAATTATTTTCCCTAGAACCTTGAAAGGGAGAAGTTACCTCAGAGTTTGTACTCCACAACCAATGGGCATGAATAACACTAGACACATCTGCAGTTTTCTCACATGCCCCATTACATAGTTTATCTAGAAATGTCAAACAGAGAATAATCGAAGTAAAACATAGTTGGCATGACCCTCAAGGATTGTGAATACAGACTGCATATAAAAGACTTGGATAGCCCAGGGTAGTCTAATGGCAAACATGTCAACCCTAGGAAGTCTCTTCACTCTTACCCTTTTCATTCTGGCATTCCTGGCAGAAAAGGACTTGGCGGAACCTAAAGGTATGAAAAAACAGCTAACAGCACTCCCATGCCTCCCATTTGTGATGCACTATACATTTTTCCAAAACATCTCTCCACATTCCCTTCTTACTTGACACCTGAACATTTTTAAAATGGAAGTTGTTATCTCCATTTATGTCAGGAGAAGTTGTATTTTGCAGGGAGAAACAAACTGACCTCCTCCTTGTCTGTTGCCGACACATTCACTTAGTGGCATAGAAAGTCAGTTGCCCTTAAGAGTCTGTGACTGCTTAGGCTTATTATTACAGATGGAACCAAGAAGAAGGAGGAGGAGGATGTAAATTGATTGCACTGGCTTAGAAATTGCCCCTCTTAGAAATTCTGAAGAAATGAAGATGACTTGCTTGCGAATGTACCCATCAAAACCAGATTTTGGAATGCAGCACTGATGGCTGAGCTTCCAATTTATAGGTTCACTCCTTAGCTGATGGGAGATTGGCTTCAGAGCAAGGAAAGTGAGTTTGAGTTGAAATAGAGAGCTTTTTAAAAATCTAAACTAGAATCTTACTATTAATCTACCTGTTGCTTCCATGGCTATAAATGTGAGTTGTCTAATTTTGGTATTATCTGCTTTCCAGAGAAGCTCCTGGACCCAGAATCAAATACTTCATCACTTGGTATGTGTTATTTGGGTTTCTTCCCCCACAATCTTTGCCATTAGTAGAATGTAGAGGATGCTGGACTAGAAGTCAGGAGACACTCCCATGCCTCCCTTTTGTGATGCACTGTATATTTTTCCAAAACATCTCTCCACATCCCCTTCTTACTTGACACCTGAACATTTTGAAAATGGAAGCTGTTAGCTCCATTTATTTCAGGAGAAGTTGTATTTTGTAGGGAGAAATAGAAGTCATAATGACACTTAGTATTACTGCAATAATTGTGATATCATGCTATTTGTAAAGTTCTTAGCACAATTCCTGGCATGTAACAGGTGTTTTAAGCTGTGTTTCCTTCTTTACTTGCTAAAAGAGGAAGCCAATACACATAGAAAGTAAGAGTCAGAATAGGGGTGGAAGATGAAGCAGAAGGCGGCAGGCCTTGGAGATAGCCAAGGAAATGGGATGGTGGACCAGGATGTGAATTAGATAAAGTGAAGACTCCAGATTCAGACCAGTATCCAGTTGGGTAGGAAGAAAATGGTGAGGCTGGAATACAGGTGCTACATCTTAGAGATGTACAGGAAGCTCTCTTTAGAATCTGATTTCTAAACCAAAAGTCCTTTCAATGTCTTCCCAAAATGCATGTTTCTTAAATATGTATTTTATGCATCATCTTCCTCTTTGCAAACACTATAAAGATAATTTTTTCCATAGATATATGGACCAAGAATCTGCATGAATTCTCTAATATGGGGCCATCCTTGAGTTTTATTCTCTGGGAAACAAAGACTTATTATAAGCACTTGGGACCCCAGCTAAGTGCCAGTTCCCAATAAAACATTAAAGACCATAACTATAAGATTTTGTATATGGTAATATATATCAAGGATATAGCAGGAACTGAACAGATGATCTAAGAATAAATAACTGACAGAAAAATCAACCTAACCGCAAATTCTCACAAATAACAGTTTTTCCCTTTCTATTCTTTAGGCAGAAGCATAATTTGTGGGGGCCATCTTATTAATTCTAGTGGATCATTTACTAGTCCATATTATCCTGGGCACTATCCTATCCTTCTGAACTGCATCTGGGAAATAAAAGTGGCAAAAGATTCCCAAATCATGCTGGTCTTTGATGATTTCCAGTAAGTAAAAGCCCGGTCACTTAGTAATATCAGCCCTCTTCAATAACCAGATATCTGTTAGCTGTGCTGAGGCTAGTAGCCTCCAACTCATGGCTAAAGATATGTCTCCTTTTTCTCTTTAATGACTCAAGATTCTAAGCCAGGAAGAAGGCCTCTTGAAAGTATGAAGTTCATTTACCCTCACCTCCATTGAAGTGGTATTTTTCTCAAGGCAGTCCTTGCAAGATGCTGGTGACCCAGAAATACTACTTCTTAGGTCCAGGGAATAATAGAGAGGAACTGGAGAAGGGGAGAAATGAGGACATTTTCACTGAAAATGAGAAAAGAGGCTCTGGATATTTATTTCCTCCATAGATTAGCTGTCTAAATCATACTTCAACTGTTGGAACATTATGCTTCTAAAGAAAGAAGAAACACATGTTTTCAAGATGCTTTTATAATTTGTGATCCACATTTCAATAGTTCCCTTTAGAACTAATTATTGGTACAATTTAACATAAGCCCTAGCCAACATTTTTCTTTTTCTAAGTAGTCTTACTTGAACACTTAACTTATTATCTTGGAAAACTATCATGACATCTCTCCCTCCTCCCAGCAAAAAAGAGTGAGTAGACTACAGGTGAACAAGACATAAACTGTCAGATATGGGCTGTGTCAATATGTTTTTTTCTCAGATATACTTCCATATTTCTAAAGAGAATTCTACTGTAGTGGAGGAAAAAACAATGAAGTTCAAAAAATGTCAATAAGCCAATTTTTTTTAAATCAATATTTGACAATTTAGTATGTTCACAACTCATATGGCTCATTCTGAATTTGCCATTATTAGCCAATGCTTCGCCTAATCACGGTAAAAGAGTATTTCATGGTAAGGAGAGAGAAAGAATAAGACCTTAGAACCCAAAGATGTACTCCAGTAGGCTTCTTGGGACACTTGTATAATTTGGAATACATCATCTGATCAACAGGAAAACAATGTAGGTCGAGAGCATTTTCAGCTCATTTCCAGATACCTTGATAGGAAAATCCACCTTATGAAATGTTAATCCATGAAAATATGGATTGACACAATGGATTCATTTAAAGAATGATCATTCATTCTCTAAAATAATTTACCTTGAGCCATTTAAATAGCAAATATTCAATGCCTAAAAATAATGTAAAGCATTAATTCCTTTAAATGATATATACCCATGTTCTTTGAAGAATTATTCTAAATTTATTGCTTCTGTAAAAACACAGTTGGGGAAATATTTTCAACTAAGTCAACAGTTTGTTGTCATTTTTCTTATGGGATGACTCCAAGGAAATTTTTCCCATTCTGTGAGAGAGAACAGTGAGTATCACAGTGAGAATCATAAATATAGGTACCGCCAAAGCATACTACAGGAAGCCCTGTCATTCTCTGATATTGGCATGGCTTCGAATGTTACTGAGATTGGTAGAACAGGAAATTTTTCACCTTTTTTTTCTGTCCCACAGAGTGGAATTTGAAAATTCCTGCAGTTATGATTACATTGAGATTTTTGATGGTTCATTGGAGGCTCCTTCATTTGGAAGATTCTGCAGAGCTCCCATTCCAGCACTAACATCACAATCCAATCAAATGACAGTGGTTTTTAAAACTGATGGCAGTGTCACAGATCGAGGGTTCTCTGCTTCCTATATTTCTATCTACAAAGGTAAAACACATGCAGGTCAAATGTTTGGGATGGGGTAAATCATGCATTGTCTATCTTCTCTTATTTATTTGCTCTATCACTGGTCAAATTATCCATTACTGATAATTGTATTCCCATTTCATTTGGGACTAAATTTGAAAAATGGAGACTCTTTCATTTCCCATGTGCAGGTTGCCTCCCCCAAACTACATCTTCCCAGTCAAAATGGAGCAGAGGGTTGGAAAAATTATGAAATAATTCACCTACTGATATGCCCTTCAGGCAATAGACCCTTCCCAAACATGAAAATAGATAAAATCTGAAGCAATTCAGATGTTCTCAATGTGTTTTCCAGAAGGTGCCTTGAGACTGGTGGGCAGCCATCAGAGATGTGAAGGTCGAGTAGAGATCTACTATGATGGAAAATGGGGGACCATTTGTGATGATGATTGGGACCTAAATGATGCTCAGGTGGTTTGCAGACAACTGGACTGTGGGAGAGCTATTTCTTCCCTGGGAAATGCCTATTTTGGAGAAGGTACAGGACCCATTGCAATGGATGATGTACGATGTACAGGGAATGAATACTATCTGTGGCAGTGTTCCCACAGAGGCTGGTTCTCCCACAATTGTCACCACTATGAAGATGCTGGTGTCATCTGCTCAGGTATCATCTTTTAGTACTGTCTTAATCTCTGAATTGGAAGGCTTCCCTCTAGGGAATAACATTCCCATATATTTATGAAGATCAAAAATTTGATAAAGAGATTTGATAAAGAGAAATATAAAGTCTAATACTTGGGTTTAAAAAGTTAACAACATGGTTAAATATCAATTCAACGTTGGGAAAAAAATCTGGCAGCTCTACTGTCCAACAACATAAGAAGGCAGACCAAAAAAATGGTAGTATAATCGTGGACTCTATAAAGAAAGGTATATCTTATAGGAATAAGAAGGAAATAGTCCTGCAGATCTCTGCACTGGTCAGGCTGCATATGGAAAATTGCATTCACTCTAAGCACACAGTTTAGTGTGGACATTGACAAGTTAGCAGGGCATTCAGAATGATGGCAAACCTTCAGCACATATCAAATGAAGGCTAGTTAAAAGAAATGATGGTGTTTAACTTAAAGAAGACTAAGGGAGGGCATGATAGATGTCTTCAGTATTTGAAAGACCATCATGTAGATGAGTTTAAGATTTGATCTAATTGGCCTCACAGGGCAGAACCAGCAAAAATGGGCAGAAGTCTTAAAGAGATAAATTTAGATGTAAAGTAGGGGAAAACTTCCTTTCCAAAAATGGAAAGAGATACTTCTGAAGGCAATGAGTTCCCAGTCACTGGAAGTCCTCAAACCAAGGAGACAGGAATATTTGTCAATTGTGTTATAGTTAGAGTTCTTTTGGGGATATGGATGAGACTAAATGATTTCCAAAATAATATCAAGTAGTTTTATGTTTTCCAAATATCAAAATCTATGATTCAGTGAATTTGGTTTTACAAAGAAGGCAAATGGAATACCTCATGTAAGTTGGATTGAGAAGATTCTAGGAATCAAATATTACTAATATTTTATGATTAAAGAGTGAGCCATTCCACAAAAGTGAATTGTCCACATAACTGAATCTTCCTCCTTCAAATGTCCTACTTCTATTTAAATTTTAATATTTGGAAGAAAAAGTATTTTCAAACATTATTATTCACTCCCTTACTATGTTAGTAAGAGGATATTGAACATAATTTCAACATTTTTGAAGATTCAAAATCATGATGATAAATTTCAGTGAGTATAATCAGAGACAGCCTCAGAAGGGATTGTAATATATGGGCTTGTTGACCCCAGAAAGAAATAGTGTTACAGTGCTGTGCGGTCTAACTACATGAAAACCAGTGGAGAATTTCCTACCACAAAATCATATTATCCTGGCCTACAGTCCATGATTTAGGGGCTGATTATGTTATATAAATGCTAAACTTTGTCATATTAACTCTGTTCTCCATCTGATCTGGGGGGAAGGGACTAGTCGTGAAAAGACATGGATGCTTGTCCTGGATCTAATACTAATTAGCTGCTTGACATGGGGACAAGTCATCAAACATTTCTAGATTTCACTTGTCTGCAAAATGGGGGCAATTCCTGCCCTCTATATTTAACAGGGGTTATTGGGAGGATGAAACAGAGGTGAAAGCACTTTGAGAAGGGTAATGCTTCACTCATTGTCTCTTCCCCTTCACAAGCAATAATCAGTAGGAAGCAATGGACTGTTCTGATGCATCGTGTACTGTCAGCTAGTAACCCTGAGTTGAGAGCTTTGGTCAACAGCTGCTCATCACCATGCTCCTCTGGTACTCAAAATTTCATGATTTCTGTTCTTGTTCCAGATACCACCACCTTGAGACTGGTAGCTTCCTCCAATAGATGTGAAGGTCGTGTGGAAGTTTACCATGAAGGACAGTGGGGAACAGTTTGTGATGATAACTGGGACCTGCAGGATGCCCAGGTGGTCTGTAGACAATTGGGCTGTGGAGCAGCTATTTCTGCACCAGGAAATGCTTATTTTGGTCAAGGTTCAGGACCCATTTCCCTATATGATGTCCAGTGTACAGGGAATGAAAACAACCTGAGAATGTGTTCTCACAGATCCTGGTTCTCCCATAATTGCAATCACCTCAATGACGCCAGCGTCATCTGCTCCAAGATCATGTGATGATCTTTTTTTTAAACCACCATCTGAGAAATACATAGAAAGAAAGATTATATAACATGGAAATACTGTTGTGGTCAATTACTACAAATTAAGTCTCTCTTACTTAAAAGGGGGTAGGGGACGCAGCTAGGTGGTGCTATGGATAGAGTACTGGACCTGGAGTCAGGAAGATTCACTTTCATGAATTTATATACAGCCTCAGACACTAGCTGGACAAGTCACATAACCCTGTTTGTCTCAGTTTTCTCGTCTGTAAGAGAATGATATGGCAAATCACCTAGCATCTTTGCCAAGAAAACCTCAAATGAGGTCATGAAAAGTTGGATGTAAATAAATGACAATAGCACTAAGCCAAGAGAAGCCTGATCTTCCCTAGTCAATTCCCCTGCCTCATGACAAGCCCTCCTCTAAGTTTAGGCATTTGTGAGATCTTTGTGGTCTCCTTTGTGTTGGATCTCAGTGAGAATGAGTACACCAGCCTGGATTAGAAACTAATTTTTTTTAAATCTGGCCCACAAAGAATCCTTTCCTAGACTTCAATTCTTCTGTCCCAACCTGACAGGCACCTTCATCCTCCTAGGATCAAAGGATCATAAAATTAGAGCTGGAAAGGACCCCAGAGGTCATCTGTTTTAGTTCCCCTTATTTTACCAGATGAGGAAACTAAGCCCAATGAGTTTAAGTGATTTACCTAGTTTCACAGAGTCAGAGGTGAGATTTAAACCCGTCTTGAATGTTTCAGTGGCTGTAACTTCCAACAGTCTCCCACTCTTGACCCATTCTTCTCTTTCTTCATTGATTTTCCTGATACAAATTCACCATCCAGATACAACGGCCAGTTCTATCCTCCTGGTGAAGTTAACATTTCCATCTTTTGCCTTAGACTCGCACCCACGCTTTGTCTTCTCTGGAATTCATGTATTTGGAGACTAAGGAGGCATAAGCTTCTATGATCTCCCTTCCTGAGTTTGCCCACCAAAGGAAACTCCCAATATGAGTATCCTAAGGAGACTTTGCTTAGGTTTTTATTTTTCCTTGATTAAAATCCATGCCTTTATGAAATTCTCAAGCCTCTTCTCTTGCCCTTACTTGTCAAGTAAATCCTATGCCTAAATCCTCTAAGACTAAATTTTCTCCAGTCCAAAACCTGCATCAGAGATGGGAGCTACAATGTCTCCTTGACAATCATTTTAAATTATTAACTAAATAGGCCCCCAACTTTCCCTCTAATCACTGACAATGGGGGAAGAGAAAAAGAGCATTGAACATGGAATCAGAAGTCATGGGTTAAGTATTAGCTCTTCCACTTGTGTGACCATAGGTAAGTCACTAAACCACTCTGGTCCTCAGTTTCTGCATCTGAAAGTTGAAGGGTTTGGATTAGATGACATTCCTTCCCAGATTCCTTGGGCTTCCACACAATAGCAGAACTAAGATAAAAAAAAAACCCTATCCTGTGTCACTGCACCAGGGGCAGTTCCATCCATTTTTCTGGATCATGGCTAACTTCCCAAAGTAATTAATAAAAAACTATCCCCTTTGGCATGTATCCTAAGTCTCTAACCATTAGTAGAGCTATAACTTTTCATGACTATAAGTACCATTCTTTATTCACAAAATATACAGCCATCTGCATTCTTGCATGTTTCAATTTAAATCACTGTGGCATCTTCGCTTGATTTTCATATACAAATAAAATATTCTATTATTCAACTATTCCAACCTAGCATCATGCTTACCTGGAGGAAAAGAGCTACCTAGCAGAAAAAAGCAAGTGTTACCATATCATTACACAACAGACAGAGTACTGGACTAGGAGTAAAGAGATTTGGTTTCAAATCTTTACTGTTCCACCTTGGGTAGATCACTCAATCATGCTGATCTTTAGGGTTCTTATTCTTAACATTAGGCATTGGTCACGCACAAGAGATTCTTAAGGAAAGGGCTTCATGTGAAGGGACTCAAATGACACAAGAAGTTTAGGTAAAGGGGCAACATGCCTGGATTCTGGGAGCAACACCTTGGTGGAAACAGAAAATGGAGGGGCATGCTTCAGCCTCCCAGGCAGTAGCACACATGCACAGGGGAATGGTATCGTGCTAAATGTGCAGATTCTACAGTCAGTATTATTTCTCATTGCCCTGAGAGTACAGAGTGAGAGTGTACTCCATTCCACAGTTTGGAGAAGCTGGAGGCAATGGCTTCACAAAAACTGTGATCTTGAGAACAGTAGAAAGTGTGGAGGGCAGTAGAGGACAGAGAAGATAAAGAAATTCCTATAGTGACTTTGCAACGGGAGTTCACAGACTAGAGCCTGGGCATTGCAGGCATGGCTGCAGTGGCCCTAACCTCATGACTTGAATGAGAATGGTTGTAACAGATTGAAGGGTGTTCTTGCTCCTTTGGTATGAGCATGGACAGTGAAGGTTTAACCCTTCTGTACCTTTCCCAATGCCTATAGCAAGCAATAATTTCTATATAATTGTACTATTTCTTTAAGTTGTTCCTAATTCCTGATTTGTTGCATATAAAATTACGATCATTCACAACTCCTTTGTGACTCTTGCCTGGTAATTAATTGCATAGCAGACATTGCAATGGAAGAAGTCAAGGAATACCTTATGGTACAGAAAGAGGAAAAAACTCTGTCAGACTGTCAGGAGTGTTAGAATAAAGAATTATTTTCTTCCTATCGTCCTCACCCCCAATTTGGGGCTGAGTCAAATTAGAGGTGTAACAATAACTTTTTCCTTATTAATGGAGATGATTGCACTGCTTGACATGAAAGGCAAGACGGAGTTAGCAAGAGAAAGAGAACTTCAGGTATTGTCTGGTCTTCTTCAATTCAATACTCTTCAACCTTCAAGTCACTTCAGGCACTTCTGGCTTCCAAATTCAAGAAAAAAGATGGACGAGGACAATCCTGCTTCAGGTTATGAAGGGAAAAACTCTGGGAAGACATGAAAGGAACTCGCAGTCTCCCTCATGTCCCTATCCCCAGCATGCTACTTTAGAAACTTTGGGGAATTTTATCAAGAGTTATCTCACTCCCAATGAGAGCTCCTTCACTTTATACTGTCTGCTATATGTTCTCCTATGTATATATACCTGCTCTGATTTCTGTTTTGCTATGAGTTGGATAAATGGGTCTCTTTGCTATTTGCTATATGTGTTCATCATGGGACTCATATTTGGTGGGGAAAAAGTCATTCCTGGATACAGAGCTTGGGGTTCTGCTTCCCCCATAATAATAACAAAGCAATCAGCAGCCAGCTTGAATCTGATAATATCCCCTAGCCTAGAATAATAGTATTTAAGGGTACAGATAGATATGATTCTAGCCCTTTACCCTGTCTCTGAGGAGAGGAGAACAGCCCCTGGCCCTAAACTCCTAGCAAGAATGAAAACTTCCCTTGGAGAAAGTTTAGGGGAGAAAAGATTAGAGACATCTATTCTGCTTTCTTCAGGCCATACAATGTCACTCCCATGCTACATATGAAAGGTAGCTGTGCTATTCATGCAATGTGCTAATTGGGGGGCCCACTCATTACATACAGATCTCTCTATAGAGAAAAATTTATAGTTTTTATTTTATTAATAGTTCTTGAAATCTCCTGAATAGCAGAGACAGACAAATTAAGTGACTCAGGACCAGTAACCCTGATATTGTAGAGTTATAAGTATTCAAGTGGCTTAGATGGCAGATATTCCAGAATGAGGGGAAGAGCTGAGGAATAGACCCAGGGAAGGATACACCTCTTGGCCCACATAATGAAATGAAGAAAGTATGATCTAAGCAGAACAGCCATGCTCTGAGGCAAATTCTCCAAAGGGTAAGGGCTATTCTGCAAAGACAGAAAGAATTTCCATAGTACCAGGAGCTACGAGTTATCTTATCACACATGTAACCTACATGTAAGTCTTACTATCAGCATTCTCTAAACTGGCAGCCATTCTTCCTACAGATGCTGTATACTATGTAGAGTATATTCCAGGTACCTAGAGAGGAAAAAATTTTTAAACTAGGACTTTTATTTTTTCATCATAGTAAATACTTTTGCTAAAAGCTAGTTGTTAATGGAAGGCACTCCAGTGGACATTCATGAGCTATAGTGTTAAAGTATAGCTCCCAATAGAGTTACGCTCTTGAGTCGCAAGGTCATAGTTGCACTGATAGATAATAGATAGATAGAGAGATACATAGATAGATGTGTGTGTAAATATGTATATACATATATGTGTATATGTGCCTATACATATATATGTAACTGAATTTCAATACCATTTCTTTTATAATTCTGTTTGTTTTATTTTATGTATTTAAAATATTATTCTGAGACAGTTCTAGTAAGCTTCATCAGACTGACAAAAGTGTCCATGACTCAAAAAAAAATGGTTAAGAAGAACTAGGCCCCTGGTCTAGAGGCCTTAAATATTAAAAATTAAGAGAAATTAAATAAGGAACAATAAGTGAACTGGGCTGAGTTCTTTATTGGTGATCATGGAAGAGAAGCAAGATTTCTTTTCCTTATTGAAAATGTTGTCCCCTTTCTACCTAGTTTGAAAAAAAAGCAGACTTGATTTACCTCCACTGAGTGGATGAGAAATGGGTTTGGCCTCTTGAAGGTTTGGGACTCGGTCTCAGAGAGTTTGTTGTTCTGTTAAAAGATGACATGCAGTTTGGATCTAATATTGCACAAATAGAAATCAATAGCAACTAGGCCTCTGTTAAATGTAGCCACCTCCAAGTAATCTCCTCAGAACTGCAACATATTGAGTAGGAGCTTCAAACTTAATAGCTGTGCACATTCCAACAATGTTTATCCAATTATTGAGAGGGTTGGATCTCTAAGGTCCTTTCCAGCCCAAACAACTGTGGAGAGAAAAAAAAGGAAAAACGAAAAGTGGGAAGAGAGAAGGGAAACAGGGAATGATAGAAAGGAATGATAGAATGAAGGAGATGATATATAATAGAGAAGGAATGACAGAAAAAAGAGAGGACTTCAGGAAAGAAATAAAATAAAGGACAGGGAAGGAAGACGCTGTGGGCCAGGGTACACTGGTACTCCTGGAGAGGCTTGAGTTCAACACCAATGACTCAATAATATGAATGAGGCTAATGTGAGTGCTGTGATGGAGCAGACCTGGGGCGATTTTAGTTGTCTTTGTCCATCTTTGATTTGGGACCCAGTAGGGAGAGGTTTGGGCAAGGAAAATACAAAAGAGGTTTTGAGGACATTATCAGAGAGCTTCTAAGATGCCAGGGAGCCTCCTTGCTGCCTGCTTTTGCTTTACCTATTGATGGCTTTAATCTCCTTTTACCTTCCTGAGAACTGCTTGTTAACTCCCCAAGAGACTTATTTTTAGGTGGGGGTATTTTTATATGTTTTAATTAAAGAGATTATTTCTTTGAATCCTCAGGTTCTGGGTGATCCACTGCTACACCAAATGTGGAGCTATAACAAGGATAGAGAAAAAAGTATGAGAATATGAGATGAGAATACAACATTGGGAGTCCATTGACACAATAGAAATCACAGATTAGGGGAACAATGCACAGAAAGCGTCATTTCATTCAGGGTCCCTGCTGCTCCTTTAATCCAAGGACCTTTCAAAATAAGAACTCCTAATGAATAAAACATGTTCATTGTTTCAGTCTGTCCCTAAATCTCATTGTAGAGCTTTGAAGCTTTTCACAATGGAATAGTAGTAATTCAACAGGCAAAGAAAGTATAAATGACTCCCTTAGTGGTCTGTGAATGGGTACATGCCATTTCTTTGGAGAATTGGTGTTTTTTAAACTTAAGCCCTGACCTTCTAAACATTGAAAATAATAACTGAGAGGAAAAACAGCAAGATGGCGGAGTAGAAAGACTCGCATATGCTAGCTCCGAACCCGCAGCCCATATATTTCCTGCAAGAAGAACTCCCCACAAATTCTGGATCGCTGCAAGGCGTGCGGAAACACAGTGGAAAAGATTTCCATTCCAGAGAGTCCTGGAGAGCAGTCCCCAGAGTCCGGAGCGCTCCAGACAGTGGAGTCCATACCTGTGCTGCCCTGGTCACACCGCCAAGAGGACCAGATCCAAGCGGGCTTCAGGGACAGAATCTCCGGCGGCCGGAAAGGTCCCTCCGCCTACAGGCGCTACAGGTCAGTGAGAGAGACATCTAGGTTGGCCGAGAGGGGAGCAGGGTGTCTCCATGGCTCGGGCCCCCTTGGGAGGCAGCGGCAGAGACAGCGGCAGAGACAGCAGCAGAGGCAGTGGCAGTGGCCCGGGACTCCCTGAGCAGCAGGCAGAAGCTCAGGTCTCTGCATAAAGCCCCTGAGGGAACTGAGCCTGGGAGATGGCCCTGCCCCCACCTGCCCCATTACTGAAGGTCTCTGCATAAAGCCCCTGAGGGAGCTGAGCCTAGGAGACGGCCCTGCCCCAACCCGGCCCATTACTGAAGGTCTCTGCATAAAGCCCCTGAGGGAACTGAGCCTGGGAGGGGGCCCTGCTCCCACTTGAGCACCAGAACTTCAGCTCACATTGAATAGCAGCCCTACCTGCCATAGAAAGCCCATTTGAATCTCAGACCCCAAGCACTAGCTGGGTGGATCTAGGTAAAAGTGGACAGGAATCTCAGAAGTCAAGTAACTGGCTGGGAAAATTCCCAGAAAAGGGAAGAAAAATAAGACTATAGAGAGCTACTTTGAGGCAGTGCAAATGGTCCCACCTTTTAATTCTGATGATGAGGAAATATTCTTACCATCAGGGAAAGATGTGGAGGTTGGGGTCCTTGTATCCCAGACATCCCAGGTGGATGATCAGTGGGCTCAGGCCATGAAAGAGCTCAAAAAGGACTTTGAAAATCAAGTTAGACAGGTGGAGGAAAAACTGGGAAGAGAAATGAGAGAGATGCAAGAAAAGCATGAAAAGCGGGTCAATACCTTGCTAAAGGAAACCCAAAAAAATGCTGAAGAAAATAACACCTTGAAAAATAGGCTCACTCAATTGGTAAAAGAGGTTCAAAAAGCCAATGAGGAGAAGAATGCTTTCAAAAGCAGAATGAGCCAAATGGAAAAAGAGGTTCAAAAGCTCACTGAAGAGAATAGTTCTCTCAAAATTAGAATGGAACAGATGAAGTCTAATGACTTTCTGAGAAACCAAGAAATCACCAAACAAAACCAAAAGAATGAAAAAATGGAAGAGAATGTGAAATATCTCATGGGAAAAACAACTGACCTGGAAAACAGATCCAGGAGAAACAATTTAAAAATTATGGGACTACCTGAAAGTCATGATCAAAAAAAGAGCCTAGACATCATCTTCCATGAAATTATCGAGGAAAACTGCTCTGAGATTCTACAACCAGAGGGCAAAATAAGTATTGAAAGAATCCATTGATCACCTCCTGAAAGAGATCCAAAAAGAGAAACTCCTAGGAACATTGTGGCCAAATTCCAGAACTCCCAGGTCAAGGAGAAAATCTTACAAGCAGCTAGAAAGAAACAATTCCAGTATTGTGGAAATACAATCATGGTAACTCAAGATCTAGCAGCTTCTACATTAAGGGATTGAAGGGCATGGAATAGGATATTCCAGAAGTCAAAGGAACTAGGACTCAAACCAAGAATCACCTACCCAGAAAAACTGAGTATAATACTTCAGGGGAAAATATGGTCTTTCAATGAAAAAAAGGACTTTCAAGCATTCCAGAGCTGAAAAGAAAATTTGACTTTCAAACACAAGAATGAGAAGAAGCATGAAAAAGTAAACAGCAAAGAGAAGTCATAAGGGACTTAACCAAAAGTGAACTGTTTATATTCCTACATGGAAAGACAATATTTGTAACTCTTAAAACTTTTCAGTATCTGGGTAGTTGGTAGGACCACACACACACACACACACACACACACACACACACGTACACACGTACACATGCGCACACACATGCAAGCACATACAGAGACAGAGAGCACAGAGTGAAATGAATAGGATGGGAACACATCTTAAAAGAAATTAAGGTAAACGGTGAGAGAGAAATGTAGGGGAAGGAAAGAGGGTGAAATGGAATGGGGTAAATTATATCTCATTCAAGAGGCAAGCAGGAGACTTTTAGTGGAGGGAAAAAGAGGAGAGCTGAGAAAAAAACAAGAAGTTTACCCTCATCACATTCGACTAAAGGAAGGAATAAAATGCACACTCATTTTGGTATGAAAACCTATCTTACAATACAGGAAAGTGGGGGAGAAGGAGATAAGCAAGGGGGGGGTGAGGGTAGGGAGGGCAATGGGAGGAGGGAGCAATTTGAAGTCAACACTCGGGGAGGGACAGGATCAAAAGACAGAATAGAAACAATGGGGGGCAGGATAGGATGGAGGGAAATACAGTTAGTCTTACACAACACGACTATTATCTAAGTCATTTGCAAAACTACACAGATAGGGCCTATATTGAATTGCCTGCCTTCCCAAAGGGAATGGGTGGGGAGGGAGGGATGGGGAGAATTTGGAACTCAAAGTTTTAGGAACAACTGTTTAGTATTGTTGTTGCTACTAGGAAATAAGACATACAGTTAATGGGGAATAGAAAGTCATCTGGTCCTACAGGAGAAAAGAGAAGATGGGGACAAGAGAAGGGAGGGATGATAGAAGAGAGGGCAGATTGGAGATAGGGAAAATTAGAATGCTCGGTGTATTGGGGTGGGGGGAGGGTACAAATGGGGAGAAAATTTGGAACCCAAAATTTTGTGAAAATGAATGTTAAAAAAAAGTTAAATAAATAAATTTTTATTAAAAACCAAAAAAAAAAGCAAGAAAATAATAGTTGATTAATCACACCTGGGTAGGTTGTCATTTGCCCCCTAGTGCTGAGGCCACTACAGGGAGATTAAGTGACTGACCCTGATAAGTCTGGCTCTTAAGTCACATGACATTCACAGTCCCAGACCTTTGCTTTTACCAAAAAAAACTACAATTAACCCATCCTTCCAGTAGCTTTAGTAGTTCTGTCCTCAAATTAATTGCTTTGCTATTTGCTCATTTATGGGCTTCAAGTATGTTCTGTTTGGCAATAGGTAGCTTTCTTAAATAAGAAAATAACCTGAAATTCTAAATAGCCTATGTAAAAAAATATTTATGGCAGCTCTTTTGGTCTTAGGAAAAAAATGAAAATGAAGTCAGAAGTCATCAATTATGGAATGCTTGAACAAATTATGGTATATAAATATGAGACCACTATTATAGCAAAAGAAATTATGAAAGGAATAATTTCAGAGAAACCTGGAAAGATTTGTGTGAACTAATAGAGAGTGAAGTGAACAGAATCAGAACAATTTATACAGTACAACATTGTGAAGAAAAACAACTTTGAGAGATTTAAGGACTTTAAGCTATGCAATAACCAGTTATGACACCAGAAGATCAATGAAGAATGATCAATCCATTTCCTGACAAATGGGTGATGAACTCAAGGTAGAAAATGAGACAAGGAAAATATGCGCACTACATCTATTTGTTCCTACAATTGTCCTTTTTTTAAATTTGTGATAGGGGATATAGGGAGAAAATCTTGTAATAATGTTACCTTCCAAAAAAAAGGATCACTGAAACATATTTTAACATACATATGAGAAACAGAAGAAAGTTCAGAAGTAAATAGGCAAATTGGACAGTTTAGAAAGAAATATGCTATGTTTATTATTTTTAAAGTATGATATAAAGTTTAGATACAGAGCTTCATGTGTAAACATTTCTTTCTCTTCTACTTTGTATATGAAAATGTTGTCTTGATTTTTTAAATGCTGAATATTTTAAAAAATTAAAGAAAGAAAAACATGGCAGCTTATTTATATGAATCTACTGATTCAAGGATTGATTAAATAGACCCAATGAATGTAGATCATAGTATTTATCACATAGTCCAATTCCCACATTTTACAAAGAAAGTCATGAAAGAATCCCAAAGTGAATAAAAGACTTCACCAAAATCACATAGTAAATAATTGGGTAGGGAATTCATAATCATGGCTTCTGGTTTGAAATCCAAGGTTCTTTTCACTGGAATGGGAGATTCTTTTTCTTTTTTTCTTAATATATTTGATTGATTGAGGCAACCAGATTACTTGATGAATGGTACTCTAGACATGGTGGAAGACCTGAGTCAGATGCTGCCTAAGGCATTCACTGTGTTACCCAGGGTAAATCATTTAAGTTCCCTCAGTCTCATTTTCCTCAACAATTTTGTGAGGATCAAATGTCACAAGGTAAGGTGAAGCACTATTACTGTTAACTGACCTAATTGAGAAGATTTCTTCCCTGAACTGGATGAATCAAATAATCATTTGGGTATCATATAAGAGCAACTTGAGAAGGTGAAGAATCGGAAAATCACAAGAAACACAAAGATCCAGAAAACCTCTTCCCCAAGGTGCCAAGGGCTCATGTGCTCTTTTTCCCAGCCTCTTTCCAGGACCTACTGTGCATTACAGGAAACTTAGAAATCTGCATGAGAAAAGATTAAAATATTCCCACAGCTTCCCAGAAACAGAAAGAAATCCTTTTTATCTAATCTCTCCTTTTTCTTACAGGAATTGTACCAAGGCTAGAATTATTACCTTCAAATTTGTCCTTAAGGAACTGAGTTAAAGTGGATCTAAAGACTGTAGCTAAAACTTTCATTTTTCTTTTTTTACTTTTCAGAAAATATCTCTATTTCTCAGCAGCACATGGCACCTTTACAGAAACTGTCTATATGCTGAAGTAAAAAGGGTAGAAAGCAAAACAACTAAGTGCATTTACTAAACAATTCAATATAAATTATATACAATAAAAAGCCCTTAAAGAAAGAATTTTAAAATCATTGTAGACTAAATAGCATAATTCTAATGAACTGGTGGATCAAAGAACAAATTAGAGAAAAAAATAGAAAATATCATCATAGAAAGTTACAATAATTAAATAACATCAAAATTTATGGGACATAGATAAAGCAGTTCTGAGAGAAACATTTATAGCAGTAAACATGTTCATCAATAAAAGAAAAAAACAGTAAATCAATGAATTTGGCAAACAGTTAAAAAAACTTGGAAAACAAAAACACCCAACTAAATAATAAAGCAGAAATTCTGAAAGTTACAGAGATTGATAAAGAAAAGCAAAAATACCATTGAATTAACAAATAAAACTTGGAGATTTTAAAAAAAACTAACAAAATTAATAGCTAATCTAAAAAAAGAAAGGAAAATAACACTCCTCACATCAAAATGTAAAAAATAAAAAACTCACAACAATTACAGGTGAAAAAAATTATCAGAAACTATTCTTCCCAATTACATGCTAACAAAACTGATAACTTAGAAAAATTGGGACAAATTTACAAAACTGTAAGTACTCAGATTAACAAAGTAAGAAATAGATCATTTAAATATCCAAAAATTGGATCAGTCATAAATAAATTCTCAAAGAAAAAAAATTCCAGAACAAATAGATTTATAAGTGAATTATGTCAAACATTAAAAGAACAACTAATTATAATATAAACTATTTGCAATAATTAGAAAGAAGAGGCAATACCCTAATTTGTTTTTTACAATTGTCTATATCTGAACAAGGAAGGATAAAATAGATAAAATAATGAACACTGATGCAAAAATTTTAAGCAACATTAGCAAATAGACTACCATAACATTTTAGAAAGATTATATACTATTATATACTATACACAAGACATGTAAGGTCAGTTCAAAATAAGAAAGAATATAAATATAACAAATCATGTAAATACTATAGATAATAAAATCTATATTATTGTTAAATGGATGTTGAAAAGGTGATCCAAAAATCCAGCACTCATTTCTATTGAAAATTCTAGAAAATATAGGAATAAGTAGGCCTTTTCTGAATACAGTAAATGATATCTCTCTAAAGCCAAAAGAAATTATTATATATATGCAATGGGGAAAAGTAAAAGAACTTTCCAATAAAATCAGGAGTAAAGTCAGAATGTCAATTATCACCACTGCTACTTAACATAGTGCTAGAAATACTAACTGCAGCAATAAGACAAGAAAGAGTAATGAGAAGAATAAATATATGAAAGAGGAAACAAAATTATCACTTTTGTAGATATGTTGATATCATTACATAATCCTAGGGAATCAAGTAGAAAATCATTGAAATAATTATTAATCCCAGCAAAACTGTAGGATACAAAATAAATCTACTTAAACTATCACCATTTTTTAAATATAGCTAACAAAACCTACTAACAAAAAGTTAAAAAGAGAAATTCCATTCAAAACAACTACAAAAGCTATAAAATATTCCAGAGTGTATCTACAAAGATTCACCCAAGGCCTATATGAATTCAACTATTTTTAAAAAATTTTTATGTGAATTCAACTATTAATCTTCACAAAATTAAAAACCAGATCAAAGTGACTATGGAAACTTGGTTACTGGTCAAATAACCATAGTAATAATGTTACTTGAGTTAATTTATTTATTAAATGATATACTGATAAACCTACCAAAAATAGTTTATACAGCTACAGAAATAATAACAAAGTTCATATGAAGAAACAAAAGGTCAAGAATCTCAAGAGTTATAAAGAAAAAAAATGAGACAAAGGGCTGACTATCAGTACTAGAACTAAAACTATACACAAAAAAAACAGTTGTCATTGAAAATAACTTTTAATGGTTAAAAATTAGAGTGGTTAAACAGTGCAATAGCTCAATTGCACAATATGCCAAAGCAAAAAACACAGCAGCATCATTTTTGTTAAACCCAAAGACTTCAGTTAATAAGGGAAAGAAGTATTCACTATCTGACAAAAAAAATCCTGGAAAATTAGATAGCAGTCTGGCAAAAAATAGGTTTATAACAACATTTCACATCATAATCCAAATGACTACATGACCTAGTTGTAAAAGATCACATTGTAAACAGATTCAAGGAGCAAAGATGAAATTTCCTTTCTGATTGGATTAATTTATTAAAATTTAGAAGAGAAACAGGCAAAATCTTTCCATCAGGTTTCTCTAATAAAGGCCTTATATCCAAACTATATAAGAACACGATATAAATGTATAAAACTAGGGGGGGCAGAGCCAAGATGGCAGAGTAGAAAGACGCACATACACTAGATCTTGCCCCACAGCCCATAAAATACTTGTAAAGAAGGACTCTCAACAAATTCTAGAGCAGCAGAAGCCACAGAACAACGTGGTAGAAGAGAGTTCTAGCCCAGAGTGACCTGAAAGACTGATGGGAAAGGTCTGTCACACTGGACATGGAGCAGAAGCCAGCCTAGCCTTGGCCATATGGCATCAGGAGGAGCAGAACTGAAACTGGCTTCAGGGACAGAATCTCCAGTGGCAGTGCAGTTCCCTCAACCCACAGGAGCTAAAGGTCAGTGAGAGGGTCTTTTCAGCAGGCTAAGAGGGGAGCAGGGTGTCCCCATAACTCAGGCCTCCTCAGGTGGCAGCAGCAGAGTCAGCAGAGGACTGAGATCCCAAGGCAGACAGCAGCCTTCATCCATTGTTGAAGGCCTCATCTTCGTAAAGCCCCTGCGGGAACTGAGCCCTATGTGGCAGCCTTGGCCCCAACTGAACAGCTGATCTTAATCTCACACTGAATAATGGCCCTGCCCCCACCTAAAGCCCCTGAGGGATTGGAGCAGCTCATCTGAACCTCAGCCTCCAGTGTTGGCTTGGAAGAACTGGAGGCCAGGTGGTTGTGGAGAGGAAACTCAGAAGTCAAGTAACTGGCTGGGAAAATGCCCAAAAAGGGGGAAAAAAATAAGAACATACAGGGTTATATTCTTGGGGAACAGGTATCTTCCCCCATCCTCTGGGATGATGAAAAACATGGCATACTGTCACAGGAAGTCAAGGCCCCTGCCTCCAGGGCCTCCAAAGGGAACTTTAATTGGACTCAGGCAATAGAAGAGTTTGAAAAACGTGTTAGCAGCTTACTAAAGGAGAACCAAAAAATGCTGAGGAAAGTAACAGCTTTAAAAAGAGGCTAACTCAATTAGAAAAAGAGGTCCAAAAATCCAATGAGGAGGAGGCTTTAAAAAGCAGAATTAGCCAAATGCAGGAGAAGGTTCAAAAGTTCACTGAACAAAATAATTCGTTGAAAGAGAGAATTGAGTTCAGGGAAATGAATGACTTTGAGAAAAACCAGGCAGTTAGAAATCAAAACCAAAAGTTTGAAAAAATAGAAGATAATGTGAAAAATCTCATTGGAAAAACAACTGACCTGGAAAATAGATCCAGGAGAAACAATTTAAAAATTATGGGACTACCTGAAAGCCATGATCAAAAGAAGAGCCTAGATATTATCTTCCATGAAATTATCAAGGAAAACTGCCCTGACATTCTAGAACCAGAGGGCAAAATAAGTATTGAAAGAATCCACCAATCACCTCTTGAAAGAGATCCAAACAGAGAAACTCCTAGGAATATTGGGGCCAAATTCCAGGGTTCCCAGATCAAGGAGAAAATACTGCAAGCAGCTAGAAAGAAACAATTTGAGTATTGTGGAAATATTATCAGGATAACATAGGATCCAGCAATTTCAACATTAAGGGATTGAAGGGCTTGGAATGGGCTATTCCAGAGGTCAAAGGAACTGGGATTGAAACCAAGAATCACCTACCCAGAAAATCTGAGTATAATACTTCAAGGGAATAAATGGTCATTCAATGATATAGAGGACTTTCAATCATTCATATTGAGGAAAAGACCAGATCTGTATAGAATTTGACTTTACAATATAAGAATCAAGAGAAGCATGAAAAGGTAAACAGGAAAGAAAAATCATAAAAGACTTTTTAAAGCTGAACTGTTTACATTACTACATGGAAAGAAAATATTTATAACTCTTTAATCTTTTTTCAGTATTTGGGTAGATGGAGAGATAGTATACACACACACATACACACACACATATAGATAGAGAGTACAGGGTGTGTTGAATCAGAAGAGATGACATCCACACAAAAAATAAAATAAAATAAAAATTAAGGAGTGAGGGAGGAATATACCCAGAAGAGAAAGGGAAAAATGAAATGGGGCAGGCTATAACTCATAAAAGAGATAAGAAAAATCTTGTTCAATGAAGGAGAAAAGAGAGAAGGGGAGAGGGGAAAAGTGAATCTACTCTCTCCATGTATGGCTTAAGGAGGGAATAACATGCTTACTAAATTTGGTATGAAAATCTATCTTACACCAAAGGAAAGTAGGGGAGGAGGCAACAAGTAGGGTGAGGGGAATAAGAGAAGGGAGGGAAAATGGGAGAAGGGAGTTACTAGAAATAAACACTTTCAAGAAGGGACAAGGTCAATTGAGGGGGGAAAAATAAGGGGGATAGAGTAGGACAGAGGGCAATAGAGTTAGTATTATACAACATGATTATTATGGAAGTCTTTTGCAAAATGACACATATTTAGTCTGTATTGAATTGCTTGCCTTCTCAGTGGGGCTGGGGAGGGAGTGAGGGAGGGAGAGAAGTTGGAATTCAAAGTATTAGCAACAAATGTTGAGAATTTTTATTGCATATAATCAGGAAATAAGAAATACAGGGATGGGGTATAGAAATTTATCTTGCCTTACAAGAAAAGAGAGAAGATGGGGATAAGGAAAGGGTAAGGTGTAATAGGAGGGAGGGTACATTGAAAGAAGAAGTAATCAGAATGCAAGGTATTAGGAAGAGTGGGGAGGGGAGTGATGGGGAGAAAAATTGGATATGTTACAAAGTGAGGTGAAAGCAATTAGTATTAAAATAAATGATTGAATTAATTACTGAGAATAAATCAATGACACCTTCAGTTTGGGGAAAAGAATTTTAGTCTAAATTTCCTAGAGGAAGGTGACCTCGGGTAAAATTTGGCATAGATGGAAAAGTTAAGATTTGAATGGTAAGTTTGATTTTATGATTGCCAGTTAATTAGGAACTAGAACATGTATAGAAAGGCATATAGGCCACTTAAGACTTGCCTCAAAAGATGTTCCTTAGCCAAAGTAAAATTATAATCATATTTGAAACCTGGGTATTGAAACTTACCATTTTTAGATGCTATGGGACTATTAAGTGACTGTTCTTCTGAGTCTAACTCCAGATGTGGATAGCAAGAAAGGCAGTCTGAGCCTCCAATTCATTATGCCAGTGAACCTGTGAGATGCTGGTATGAACTTCAAGAGGTGATCTCATGGGAAGGGTGGGAGAGCAACTGTTTAGCCTGGGCTGAGGTAGGATTCTCCTGGCTCAATTTCCCCACTGACACCTGGCAGACATTAAGCCTGACTGAATGCAAGTTGACAATCTACTCCTGCCTGGAACTGACATGAAGTTGAGGAGATAGATTCCCTGCAATGTCCCTACTCTTGGTGGCAATTTCCTATAGTCAAAAGGTTTGTAAGCTTAGTACCAGATCTATTTAAATTATAGATTATTGGTAGGGGAACATCCGAGGTTAAGTCTAAAATTAAGCTGTTAGACTTAGGACTTTAGATCAACAATAGTAATTTAGGGTCCTTTAATTCTTGGTAATACTGTGGAGACAATTAGGTCAAGAGCTTTTGAAGTTAGCAAACATAAATATTATTTGTGTCTCAACCGGTTAATGTTTTAAAAAATTCTTTTGTGGTCCATATTGTAAATGCTTTAAAAAGAAGTTTCATCTGACCAAAAGTTTGAATTGTTTTATCTGTCATAAACTGTGTTAAAAATAAAAAATAAAATTTAAAAAATGTATAAAACTAGTAGCTATATAGTCAAATAATACAAACAGGCAGTTTTCAAAAGAAACTCAAGCTATCAATAATCATTTTTTAAATGTTCTAAATTTCAAATGACTTATAAATGCTAGTAAATAATAAACATACAAATAAATAAATATGATAGATAAAAGTAAATAAATAATAATAAATAAATTGAAACAACTTTAAGGTTCCTCTTTACATGCATCAGACTAACTAAGTTAACAAAAGAACATGACAAATTATGGAGAAGGTGCAGGAAAAGAAACACACTAATGTATTGCTAGTAGACTATTGAATTTGTTCAACCACTCTGAAAAACAATTTGGAATTACAACCAAAAATTACTAAGCCATACTTATTCTTTGATCCAGCTATACCACAGTGAGGCCT
This sequence comes from Bettongia penicillata ogilbyi, assembly GCA_023548195.1. NCBI lineage: Eukaryota > Metazoa > Chordata > Mammalia > Diprotodontia > Potoroidae > Bettongia > Bettongia penicillata. The sequence continues at coordinate 434,817 of JAJHZJ010000709.1, read as the reverse complement.
GTACCACAAAAATGATTTAAAAAGAAGACAGGACAAAAACATTATTAGCAGTTCTTTTCATAGTCATCAATTTTCATTGATAATAGCTTTTTTTATTATTGTCAATATAATTTTTCTTCTTAATGAGATTAAACATCTTCCCCATCCATTAATCGACCTGCCCATTAAGGGAAATTTGATTAGGGAAGATTTGGCCCCCACCTTTTGTTACTGAGGCACTGGTTTTTAAGGGCTGTGATGCCCTCTGGCTCTGAAAAATGTGTAAATACTCTGAGACAAGGTTTTACTTCAGGGTTTTCTGATTGGAACTGTTTGTCTGACCAGAAGAGACTCTGGGCAGCCGCTAAGGAGCCCCTGTTTTGAAAACCCAGATATTGGTGCTTCTCTCTCTGGTATGTATGTAATAACAGACAGTTGGATCTGTCTGTTGATCTGTGATGTATGTATTGCTTACATCAGGCAGTTGGAAGCACGTCTGTTGATTTCAATTTTTGTATTTTCTCTGAAGTTCAAGGTGTTGACTTTTTCCCTTGAACTAAGTGAATGATTACATGTACTTGATTAAAGTGATTGTTGACCCCTCAAAAGTTGTTTTCCTTTTATAAATGCAGAACTAAGAACCTGTGATAGCAGGCCCTCCTGTGCATGCCAGGGGCCTTGCTGCTAGAAGTAACCCAAAATAGAAAGCAACAGCTGTGCCCTCCTATTGGGGAATGGTTTAACAAATTATAGTATATGGATACAAAGGAATATTATTTTGCCATAATAAGTAACAAAATGGACAGAATCAGAGAAAAATCAGAGAAAACTGGGAAGACTTCTATGAACTGATGCAGAAGGAAGTAAAACTAGAACAATTTTAATAATGACAACAGCATGACAGAGAAAAACAAACTTGAAAGATTTTAGAACTCCAGTTAAAACAATGATTAAACCACCAGCCTGGAAAACTTATGATGAAACACTCCAATCACCTTCCTCCAGAGTGACAAATTTAAAATGTAGAAAAAAAAACATACATCTTTGAGTATGGCCAATGGTTTGTGAAACTATGCATATTTATGATGAGGGCTGCCTTTTTTTTCTGAGTTCTTTTGCTTGTTTATTTAATGGGAATGGGAAGGAGAGATTCTAAATGAGTCTAAAATAAATAAATAAAATTCAGAAGACTGTTATATGTTGGGAGGGAGTGAGTATTTATTAAGTGCCTTGCAAATATTATCTCATTTGAAACTCACAACAACCCTGGAAGGTCGGTGCCATTATAATGTCCATTTACAGAACTTGAAGCAGACAGAGGATCACACAAGTAGTTAAGTATCTGAGGTCAGATTTGAACTCGGGTTTCCTGATTCTAGGTCCAGTGTTCATTCCACTGAGCCATCAAGTTGCCTCTCCATGGAAGATAGATATGGGAGCAATGGCAATCTTTAGAACACCTAAATTTATGCAACATACTGATCTGCTCCCCCAAACAGATCAGTGTTGGTAAAAGCCCTGGTCCTGCAAACTAGGAAGCTTAGGTTTTAGACTTGACTTTACCAATAACTGACTGTGTGAATGTGGACAAGACTCTCCTTTGGTCCTCAGTTTCCTCTTCTGAAAAAGAAAATGGAGTAGATGACTTCAAAAGCCCCTTCTAACAGTGACATCCTAAGCCTCCAATTCTTTTTCTCTATGTCTTTTCTCCCCACTCCCATCACCTCAACTTTAGATCTCTGGTAAGAATCTGACCTTCTAAGCTACAGAAAGGTTTTTTGATCATTCTGGAGTAAGTGACCCAAGGACTAAAAAAAATGTTCACCCTTACTTCCTCTGTTTGCACAGTACAGAAATCTTGAATATGTGTATGTGGATGTATATGTCTATGTGCATGTGCAAAAAGTATGAGCTTTCCAAAGAAGAAAACACTTTATCACAGCCTAATGACACACACACACAAAAAAAAACAAAAAACCACTGGGCACATCTGTGGTTTTCTCACTTGTTCCCATTGCATTGGTTACTTAAAATTGTCAAGCAGAGATTAATCAAAAAAAAATTATATTTGGCATAAATCCCAAGGATTGTCAGTTCAGTGTGAGTATAAAAACTGTGCATGGCCCCAAGTAACATACTGACAACATGGAAACATTAAGAAATCTCTTCCTGCTTGTCCTTCTCATTCTAGAATGCCTGGCAGAAAAAGACTTGGCGCAACCTAAAGGTATGAAAAATTAATAATAATCTCATGCCTCCTATTTACGTAGTTTTAAGAAGCACCTTCTTGTATCCTCTTTCCTGGCTGTCCTCAATAACAGTGACTGGTGGGTCTTGGTATTAAAGATGAAAGTAGAACATAAACTGATTACACTGCCAGCATTCTCACACACTATGAAGATGATATTGATGAAAAGTTCTATAGACTAAGAAAATCTGGATCAGTTCTCTCTTTTATATGAGGTTACCACTTAAGAGTAAGCAAAGGCTCTTCTTCAACAGAACACAGGCATTGATGACATTACTTTAGTTCTGATTCAGAGTAGAACATCAAACAATATGACCTCAGTGACCTATATGGGGCAATATGACTTAATACACTCCCAAGAATATAGCAGACATATAGGAATATTACTCAGCAAATGTTCTGAAAATAAATAACTTCCATGAAAAATAAACTTAACTTCTCAGTTCTTCACAAATGATAACTTTTTTTCGCTTTCTATTTTACAGACAGTAAAACAAGTTGTGGTGGTCTCCTTGTTGATTCTAATGGATCATTTACCAGTCCAAACTATCCTGGACAGTATCCCAATCTCCTAAACTGCATCTGGGAAATAGAAGTAGGCAATGATTTCCAAATCAGCCTGGTCATTGATGATCTGCAGTAAGTAAGATCCTAGTTACTTCATAGTATGACCTCCCTTCAATAACAACATATTTATCAGTTTGAGCTGCTGTCTAATAACTCACTTCCTGATCTGGGTAACCTCTGACTTATGAGTCAAAACATAGATCCCATATTTTACTTTGACGTTTCAAAATTCTGAGCCAGATTTACAGGCCTTTTGGCATCATGAGGTGATATTTTTCCCATGGGTAGACCTACCCAGTAAAATGTGAGTGATCCAGGAATGCTGGTTTTCTGGACAGCCTAGATAGGATCTGCTGTTCTTCACAACAGAAGGGATGTGGAATATTTTCCCCCCAAGTGACAGTAGGGAACCTCTGGATATTTCCTGAATAGATCAACTGTCTAAACAATATACCAGTTGTTGCTCCTGTTACTTCTTGAGAAAGGTGGAAAATATATCTTTCCAAGATATTTTTAGAATTTGGGAACCAAATTTCTAGAAGTTTTCTTAAGCTAAATTATTGGTATAAGATAATATGAAGGTCTTTCACGTATTTTCAAAGTTTCAGTCCTATTTGGATGCTTAACCTATCACTTTAGAAAATATACATGGCCCCTAGGATTGCTCTTGCTTAGAGACATGGTGAACCTCAGATGCAGAATGAGATACATGATGCCAGATATAGTCAATGTAAAAGTTTATTTTGTTTAGCTGTATTTTATTGTTCAAGGGAGAAATCTATTGTAGTGTTTGGGGAATGGTAGGAGGGGAGAGGGGAAAGACAGTATTATGAAATGAGAATATTAAGAAATTTAAAAAATATATTCTTTTAAAACACTAGTTTGTGACAGTTTAAACAGATTCACGACTCATGAGGAAAGCTCTAAATCTGCCATCACCAAAAAAAATAATCTGTATCTGGTCATATGTGGAAAAAAATTTAATGGGAGGGAGAAAGAATAAGCAAGTTCTTTAGGAGACTGTGTTTTTGTCTTATGTGTATCCTCAGCATTTATCACAGTGCCTGGCACATAGTAAATGTTTAATAAATGTTTGCTGACCCAACTTGACTCCAAAGACTCCAAAGAAATGCTTCAGTCATATGTCTGTGATCTTTGTGCTAATTTAGAGGTTTTGTTTTGTTTTTAACAACGGGGAATCAAAGCTGGGACATTCAGCTCATTTCCAAATATTTTGGCAGCATTCTGTAGAGATTTTTCTCTAAATCTATTGCTCATGTGAATGCACTTGAGGTTGGGGAAATGTTTTCCATTAAACCACAAGTTTCTTATTATTTGTAGTGTAGGATGATTGCCATGAAATTCTTCTTGTTGAGTATCATGATGCCAAATTATGCTACAGGAAGTCCTACCAATCTCCTACATTCCTCTTTCTTTTCTGTTCTGCAGGTTGGAATTGGAGGATTCATGTGCTTATGACTACATTGAGATTTTTGATGGTTCATTGTATGCTTCTTCACTTGGAAGATTCTGTAAAGGTCCCGTTAGGACGCTGATATCAAGCTCCAACCGAATGACAGTTCTATTTAAAACTGATGGCAGTGTCACAAATCAAGGGTTTTCTGCTTCCTATAGTGATAGTCAGGAAGGTAAGAAATATCCAGGACTAGTATTTTGATGTGGAAGTAGTAGAATGATTATGTTGCTGCTTTTTTGATCTATCACTGGTGTAGCCATCCTATCTTTCCAGCTTTATTATATATTACTATCCTCACCCCACATAACACAGATTTTTCTCTATTTGAGTCAATGGGTATTTGGGAACATTTCCATTTTATCACGATGAATTATTTTTTTTTGTCTTCTCGATTGATCTCATGTTGACCTCTTTCTCCAACAGAATTCACTACAGCTTATCCTCCAACATTTGGTAAGTCCATTCTTCTCTTGGTTAAATGAATCAAAAAGCATTTACTCAGCATTACTGTATGGCAGGACCTATGCATTGGGGATGAGATACAAAAGGAGATGGTCCCAGCCCATATTCCCATATGTTGTAGTTGGGTCCCAGCCCAATGCCAATTGTCTACAAGAGACATGCCAATACTTAACAAATCCTTTGTAAATGATTGAGTGATTGAACCAAAGTTTCTACCTTTAAGTGCCACCCTTTCTCAAAATTTTAACTATTTTTGGTTAGAACGTTTTCCAAAATAGTTTACATGCTTCCCTGTCCCCTTAAGTAAAGGATCTTGAATAAAATGTAACAATCTCTTGAGGATTCCACGGTATCTCAATGACAACAGCTTCAGGAGCTATTGGAGTGGATAGAGCTGGTTGTCCCTACAATAAACAGTTCCCATAGTACTGTAGTGTTTGAGTCTTTGGTACTGCTTTTAAGTTTTTTTCCCCTTTTGCTGTCATTCCTCAGTGCTGAAGGTGACTGTCTTTCTTCCTCACTTCCAAATTCTTCATTTATTTATTCAACAAATACTTATTAAGCACCTACTGTGTCCCAAGCAATGTACTTGGAGATAAAAAGCCAATACTAAAATAGTCCCTGCCTGTTATTATCCAAATAGTATTAGAATCTTAAATGTGTGTGACCTGGGAAACAGAAACTAACTGTTAGAGGTGCAGGGTAAAGAGAATTGACCAACTGAAAGGCAGAGAGGAGGTACCACAGAAGTCACCTCAGATGCTGAGTGATACCTGAAAGACCCTCTTACGAATAAAATGCATGAACTTTATCACAGGCACTCTGGCCCATCTACCTCAACTGCTCAGAGGCCCTGTTTGCCTTTTCATATGGTTCTTGGCTATGTCCCAGACAGATAAGTTTGCCAGATAGGTGATCTCTTTGTAAGTAAGGAGTTCTTGTAAAGAAAGGGAAGTACACGTGAAGAATCAGATTTAAAAAAAAAAAAAATAGGCTTACTGTGACTTTGTATATAATAAGCAAAGAATCCAAATGTGATTGGTCTCCGTCTCCTTTGTCAAACAGAAAGTCATCCTACCACTCCCTTCCCTACCACTACTGATCCCTTCACTCTACCAGGTAAGCCATGGCTTTCTAGGCTCTCTACAGGGCTCAAGTCCAGAAAGTTTAGATTATAATGGTCAGTGGACTCTTGATCCTTGGCGATCAGCTGAAAACTTGACAGAACTAATATTCTCTATGACAATCTACACAAATACACTATATTGGGCAAAAAGGAAGTGGATTAGCTGCTGGGTCTCAAGGGATTAAAACTAAAAGGGTCAATCTAGTCCCCAAATTCCAGGTATAAGCAATAAAAAAGCAGTGAGGAGACAGAGGGAAACAGAGAGACAGAGAGACAGAGAGAGAGAGAGAGAGAGAGAGAGAGAGAGAGAGAGAGAGAGAGAGAGAGAGAGAGAGAGAAGGAGAAAGAGAAAGAGAGGGAGGGAGGGAGAGAGAAAGAGAGAGAGACAGAGACAGACAGAGAGAAACAAAGAGAGAGAGATGGGGGAGAGGGGTGAGGGAGGGAGAGAAAGAGACAGAGAGAGGGAAGGAGGGAGGGAAAGAGGGAGGGAGAGAGAAAGAGAGAGAGGGAGGGAGAGACACAGAGAGGAAGAGACAGAGAGAGAGAGGGAGAGAGAGAGACAGAGAGAGAGGGAGAGGAAGAGAAAGACAGAGAGGGAGGGAGAGAAAGACAGAGACAAAGAGAGAGAGAGAGGAAGGGAGAAAGAATGAAAGAGAGGAAGAGACACAGAGAGAGAGAGAAAGGGGGGGGAGGGAGGGAGGGAGAAAGCTTGAAGCCAAGAAGACCCCAGGTTCAAATCCTGACTTTAATGCATACTGGTCATGTAACCCTGAAAAAAAGCTCTCACTCTTCCAAGCCTCTAGAATGTAAGTTGCAGAGCAAGTGGCAACCTACACTGTTAGAAAGAGTCCCCTCACCTGGGAGTTTCCTATACCAATTAATCACCATTCCAGTGCATGGAGGAAGACCTCCACCAATGTAAGAAACTCCTCAGACTTCAGGGAAAAAAAATAATCCTTGTCCTCAAGAACTTTATATTCTTCTTGGGTGGTGGGGTGGGGGTGGGGAACCATATGCAGATTTCTCTCCATTTGAATCAACAGGCATTTGGGAACATTTTCAGTCTTATCAGGATGAATTCTTTTCTCAGTTGATTTCACATTGACTTCTTTCTTCAACAGAATGCAATACAATTCCTCCAACATATGGTAAGTCCAATCTTTTCTTGGTTAAATGAATCAAAAAGCATTTACTCAACATTTACTGTGTGCCAGACCCTATGCATTAAAGGAGACAGTCCCAGTCTTCAAGGAGCTTAAAGGGACACATATAAGGGTGTGATGGTCAGGGAAGTGAGTTTTAGTCTAGGGAGTTGTAGAGATGACAAGCCGATCCACAGAGCAATAAATTCTGCCCTTTCCAGAAGTGATGGTCCTAATGATTTGATTACTATACTCAGAGCACAAGGTGAAAAGGGGGTAGGGGCAGCTAGATGGCACAGTGGATAGCTAACAGGCCTGGAGGCAGGAAGAGTCATCATCCTGAGTTCAAATCCAGCCTTGGACACTTACTAACTTGTGAAAGCCTGGGCAAATCACTCAACTCTGTTTGCCTCAGTTTTCTCATCACAAAATGAGCCGGAGAAGGAAATGACAAACTACTCCAGTATCTTTGCCAAGAAAACCCCAAATGAGGTCACCAAAAATCAGATGTGACTGAACAACAGGCAATAACACATACATGATAGCAGGATAGATAGGCAGATGGTCTAAATAGAGAATTAAAGGGAATGTAAAAGAGTTTGGCCTAGGGGCCAGCTAAATATGGTTCCCTACATCCAAGGCCATACAAAATGTTTTATGTTCCCAAATCGCCGCAGATCACAATCCATTAAAGGCTATGGTTATGCCCTCTTTCTCAAACTCCTACCCCAGTCTACTGATAAGCTCTTGTGTGAATGACTGATGGCAAATATCCAAACCAAAAATGTCCACTTAATTCAGGCAGGAACTGTCTATTTTTTATCTTTGTATTATGATAATACCTAGCATCTGTCATAATACTTCAAGATTTGTGAAGTCACTTGCATGGATCATCTTGTTTTATTTGATTCTCAACAAACCTGTGAAGTAGATATTCATTTTGTAGATGAGAAAACTGAGGCACAAGTAATCTCTCCAGGATCAGAGAGCTAGAATCTGAAGCAGAATTCAAACTCTAGTCTTCCTGACTCCAAGAATAATACTCAATGCACCAAATCACCTAGCTGCTATCTGGACACCTAATAAATGATGATTTAATTAATACATTAGGACCTTTTTCTTCCAGAAACTGTTCTGGGTGTTAGGGACACAATGGCAAAAACAAGACAGTTCCTCTCCTCAAGGTGCTTCCATTTTCCTGGTATGATTATATAGGAACACAAACAAATATAACATAAGGAAGAATCAAGCACCATAAAAGGAGAGACGAAGATATAGCACTCAAGGAAAGAGAGATCATTTGGAACTTCACAGTTAATGGGTTACTTTTTCATGTGAGATGCAATACATAATAATAAAATATAATATTAATAATATTATTAATGTTAGTTAACATTAATTAGATATTAATAATACTACTAATAAAAATATCCTATAGTTTAGACTCTTCATTAACTTAGACCAGTGTCTCCTTTTCTCTGCACTTTGATTGAATGAAAGTTAACTGAATATCTAAAAAAGGCTTTTCCTTTCATTCCATAGATCCTTATGAGGGTTGTGGAGGTTTTCTATCTGGTTCTGAAGGCTCATTCTCCAGTCCCTCCTACCCAAGAGAGTATCCAAATGATGCTTACTGTGTGTGGCAAATAGAAGTGGACCCGGATTTACTCATACAGCTCACCTTTGATGATATAGAGTAAGCATTGACAGGCTAGGATTACAACTGATAACAATTATCCATATTGAAAATGGTGGCAATCTTTGTCTTCTCTTCCAGTTCTGAGTGGTTCTGTGGAAAGACCTTTAGTTTACTACCTGCCAGCTCACATGGCAGCATGGCAAATGTCCTGGGCAGTTCTTTTTAAGTTCTGTGACTTAAGTCTACTTGTGATTGTGATGGGTGAGATTTTAACTTCATCAGAAAGTCAGAACCAGGCAGGGTGGTGGGATTCACTCAATCATGGCCCTTACTATAGTCCTATCACACTGAGACCCCAGAGGATAAGTCCTCTCTTTGGAAAGGGCAGGCTCAAGAGAATTCCATTAGTTTTGTCCGTCACTTCTGTCTGTAGGTTTAATCACCAATAATTTATTAAATACTTACAATGCACCAAGCACTGAGTTAAGCTGTAGAAATAAGCTGAACCAGAGTTACTATCACTTAGCTACTACCTATAGTGATGAGAACTGCCCCCATGATCAGCTATCTGGTGTATGCTTGATTAGTTTTGACTAAGATATTTCTTTCCCCACTTTAGAATCTAAAAAGACAGAACTGAGACTGGCTGTCTAGTGTTCTCAAAGTCTCCCTCCTTAATATCAATTACAACGGCCCCCAGGACCACATGGAAAGAAAAGCTCACCTCCTTACCCTATGTCATCATATAAAAATGTGAAAGGGATCCAGGGTAAGGGGACACCAGGATGAGCTATTAGTCTTTAATCCTAACCCTTATATACTCCTTATGATGGCCCTACCTGGGTGGCCCCACATTGAGACGTGGCATGAACTGAACCCCAAATAGTGTTGTTACTCATAAAACCTACTGAATTTTTGTGAATTGTCACAGATCATAGTGGGGGGAAAAAACTTAAAACACATCTTAGTGCTTGACAGTGGGGAGATATGTGTGCTTGTGTGAAAATAGTGTAAGAGTAAGATATTGATATGTAATTATGGAAGATTAATCTAGATACAGCACAATAAACAGAATGTCTCCTCAATTCCCTTCAGGCTAGAAGGTTGCTATTTCGATTACATTGACATCCTAGATGGATCACCAAGTGAATTTTTGCAGCAGAGAATTTGTTCTGGCTCCTCAACCACAATTGTTTCACTTAGAAACAAGATGACAGTTGTATTTACAAGTGACTACAGCATTCAAAAAAGAGGATTTCAGGCTCGGTACCAAACTTTTCCCAGAGGTAAAAGTCTTAGTTCATTCATTTATCATTTAAATAACAAGTATAATTTACATTCAGCGTCTCATTGGACCTTCACAACAAAATTATGAAGTAGGTATCATGGGTATTAATACCTTCAACGTACACTTAAAGAAACTGAGTCTCAAAAAGATTAAATGACTTGTCCACGGCCACACACTGCTAGAGCTCCCCTTGTTAGAGATAACCTTCTCCATCCTGCAGAAACAAATGGAGGATTTCCCTCCACAAGATGAGGCAACCCATGGTAATGAGAGCCAGGCTGATGAAGCTAGAGAAGTAGAGACTCAATCTTTGCTCTATTGCTTCTGTCCTCCCATTTACAAGGAAAGCAATATGATGGAAAGAGCTCAACACTGGAAGACTACAACAAATCTCCCCCCACAAAAAATAATAAATTATAGTCTTTCTTTATGAAAAGTAAATATCATCAAACAAAAAAACATTCAGATGCTGGTCATGTCTGAAAACATGTTCCATTCTGAACCAGTAGTCCATCACTTTTGACCAAAAAAAGAAAATTATTCTTTTACTATCATCAGTCTTGTGGAATCATGTTTACTTATTGCATTGATCCAAGTTCTGAATCTTTTCTAAGTTGCTTTCTTTTACATTGTTATTATCGCCGTACCAAGTGTTCTCCTGGTTCTGTTCTCTTCCCTCTGCCTCAATTCATGTAAGCTTCCCTAGCTCTCTTTGAATTTTTTATCATTTCTTAGAGGAAAATTTTTATATTCACATACCACAGTTTATTTAGTCATTTCCCAACTCATGCATTCCAACTTTGTTTCAAGGTCTTTGCTTTTAAAAAAAAAAAGTGCTGCTGTGAAAATTGTATATATGTTATTTCTCTCCACATTTTTTAGTCTCTTTGTAGAATATGCCTAGCAATGAGACCACAGAGTCAAGGGGAATGCTTAGTGTAGTGACTTTTGGAGTTTAATGCTTTCCAGAAATCACACTGAGGAAAAGATGGAATAATTCATAGCTCTACCAAGAGTGTATTAGTATGCATATCTTTCCACATTCCTTCCAAAAATTGCCATTTCCCACCCCCCCACACACACTTTTTTTAAATGATCTGGTAAGTAAGAAATGGAGATTCAGAGTTATTTTAATTTGCATTTATCTTATTGTAAGTGATTTGGAGCATTTTTTCATATGGTTATTTATAGCTATTTTTTTTTCTTTTTCCAGGTGGCGACCTGAGACTGGTAGCTTCCTCTAACAGATGTGAAGGTCGGGTAGAGGTTTATTATAATGGACAGTGGGGGACAGTTTGTGATGATGAGTGGAATCTACAGGATGCCCAAGTAGTATGTAGACAACTTGGCTGTGGGACAGCTATTTCGGCCCCAGGAAATGCCTATTTTGGCCAAGGAACTGGACCTATTGCCCTAGATGATGTTCGGTGTACAGGGAATGAAAATCAACTCAGTGACTGTCCTCACAGGGGTTGGTTCTCCCACAATTGTGGTCACTATGAAGATGCCAGTGTCATCTGTTCCAGTGTCAAACAATAACTTTTTAAGCTACAACCCCCCAAGAAATATCAAGCAAAGTTATCCACTAAGAGAATGGTGCTATGATCAATCAATTTTTTTGTCCTAGATGTTAAAAGGACTAGAAGGTAACATTATCTAAATGTTTTGGAGTCTTGAGCTTGCTGCATCTGATCCCCACCTTTCTTCCACTAGTGAACTCCATCATTTGGCCCTCCTTGCTTCTCACTTCCAAGACCACACAATGTCACCTAAGTTTGCCTGATTCTGAAGTATGAGCTTTCTCCCTTTCTTACGAACCATAGAATCATCTGCTGTTATAAATGGATGCGCTCTCCACTCTGTCAGTCATGTAGTCTAACTTCTGTATTTGATATGAAGAAATTGCTGCCCACAAAAATCAAGTATCTTAACCCAGCTCCTATAGCTCATTAGTGGTGAATCTTGCACTAGAACCCCTGGTCTTCTAACTCCCAATTTATTATTCTATTTTGTATACTCATGTTGCTAGAAATCATCAAACAATCTATCTTTAACTGTTCACTCTTACTCACTATAGAGAAAAATGAAGGGAGGTTAGGAAACCAAGCTATAGGGCCTTGATTCCCCATCCTCTTCTCTGAGTAAAGCCCTTCTTCCAGATCTTTTCCCTAAAGTAAGCTCAATAAATCTTGTCTGGAGTAGATATTGAATCAAGTTCTGTTTCTTGACAAACTGACACTAATTACTTGAAATTAGAAAATCTGGGTTCAAGACTTGGATCTACCATTTATGAAATGTGTAATCCATGATCACAAGGTGCCTGATCTCTCTGAGCTCATTTTCTCCTTTATAAAATGGGAACAAAAATATACTGTTACCTACCTCATTGAGTGGTTGTGAAGAATGCATTTTGAAAGGCTCACAAATGTGAGCTATGACTGTACTTATATCTAGGTACCCTTTAGAGGAAACGATGAATCTTGTGAAGGAGTAGTATTAATTTGAATTGAATTCCATTGGGATAGAACCAATTACCTTCATAGGATTCATTATCTGCATCCCTAACCTTAGATCTGGTGAAGGATGTTCCCAGCTGGCCAAAGGCTTTACTTCTCTAGTCATTCCAACTCCCCCACAAGACTGAGCTTTTAGGCTCTTCTACAAGACCTGTGGAATCTTTTCCTTCACACCTGGTCCCAGTGAGTCCATACTCTTCCTTCAAAAATCTGTTTTTGCTCCCTGGATTAGAAATCCTATATTTTATCTGTCCTCCAAAGATTTCTCTCTTAATCCTGCTGCCCCAACCTGATAGAACCCAAACCCAACTCACTTTCTCCAGCCTCTTGTACTTAATGGCTCTGACTTCTGAAAGTCCTGTCTCACCCTTGACCCATCATTCTCTATGCAGGTTGGTTTTCCTGATGCAAGTTGACTATCTAGGTACAACAGTTGATTCTAACCTTCAAGTAAAGTTAGATTTTTCCAGTTCCCTGCCCTATATTGGCACCTGATTTTTGTGTTCTCCAGGAGTTATGGACCTGAGATCACAAGGTTTGGGCCCCCATGATCCCTCTTTCAAATGAGTATCTAAGTGCAACTTTTCTTTGTTTTGGTCTGATCAGATCCATACCCTGATAGACCTCCTTTTTCCTTGCTTCTCAGGGAAACTGATCCCTACTCTCCTAGGACCAATTTCTTCTTTCCAATACAAGGAATGCATGGCGAGGGATAGGGGTAAAAGTCATAGTATTTGAGTGACAAGAATTTTAAATCACTAGTTCCTGGGCTCTCAATTTTCTCTCTAATCACTGACTATAGAATAAAGTAGAATAAAAAGAGTCAGAAGATGTGGGTTCAGATCCTAGATCACCTATTTGTGTGGCATTACACAAATTGCCTAGTCACCCTGGGACCCAGTTTCTGATGAGGATTCTGCCCTGATTAGATATAATGGCAGAGACCCAAGTGTACACATCCCATTGTGTACATAAATCACCATTCATTTTTGGGACTGTGGAATTGTAGAACTGGGAAGTCATGCACTTGCATGTCTATGAGTAATAAACTGTCTAATTCATGATCTTTTGATTATTTATGTTCATTCTTGGTACCTCATTCAGGAATTCCTCATAGTAGTCATGGATACAGTTTATGTATAAAAGTTATCAAAGTCCATCCTACCCATCAGGGCACAATATGGTAGTAATGAGGTCTCACTTGTGACAGGGTTATCCCTAATTCAAGCCGATGCAACAAGCATTTATTAAATACCTACTATGAATGATGCACTGTGCTAGGTGCTGGGGATAAAAATAAAAAGGCAAGAAACACCTGAGGGAAAAAGCTTTATGCCATTCACTCTCATAGTACACATTTTTTTCTTCTATTTCCTCCCTCTCCTTTCTAGCTTCCCCCTTACCTCGACTCAAAACCTTGTGCTAGAACGTATCTGTATGCTGCATTCCCACTCACAGCCCCTTGGCATTTGCAGTTTAGGGTTCTCTCTAATGAATAAAACTGCCCAATTGCCTGACGGGGGATGAGTAGTAATCCAGAAAAAGTATGGCATCATTCCCAGGTATGATCTTGATCTTAGGAATTCAGAAATATTCTTTATATTAGTATTTCTAAAAACCAAGCCTGATATTACAATCATGAGAATGGAGAGTTTTGGTTTATGCCCATTCTTAATGAGAAAGCTTCCAATGTTTCTTCATTATATAAAAAGAACCACTTGGTTTCATAGAAAGGTTTTTTACTACATTAAGATAAAACACATCCTTTCTTGGGCAGTAAGGTGGCACAGTGGATAGAACTGCAGGCCTAAAGTTAGAAAGACTCATCTTCCTGAGTTCAAATCTGGTTTTAGATACTTACTAGCTGTGTGACCCTGAGCAAGTCACTTCACCTTATTTTCTTCAGCTCCTTTTCTATAAAATGAGCTGGAAAAGGCGATGGCAAACCACTCTAAGGTCTTTGCCAAGAAAATCTCAAATGGGGCCACAAAGAGTCAGACACAACTGAAACAACAGAATAACAATAAATTTTTAGGGTTTTTTCAGTATTAATAGGTATTAAAATTTTTACTAATGCCTTTTCTGCCCTCTCTTATGCTCTCAATTTATCTCACAAGTGCCCTTTCTCACAAGTCCTCACTCACACTGGCAGATAAGGTCCCTAAAGAATAACTGGTTACTTCTCTCCTCGAAGTTCTAGGAGTAACCCTGAGGGAAGTGGAGGAGAGAAAAGCATTGATATGGCACCCACTATATTCCAGGTTGTACTGAGCACTTTAGGAAAGGACTGGTTTCTCTAGTACTATCACCAATAAGCCCCCATCCAGTGTGTTCCCCCCAATATCAGTCACTAGTTAGTATCTCCCCAATATAAGCCACCCAACATCGATCTCTCCAAGATATCAATTAACAATAGTGACTGTTGCTCTTTCCCTCATAGTCTGAGGTAGTTATTTTTCTTCGCCTTATTAAAGGGACCATCCTGACTACTTCTTAAACAGGCCTATTCACTGGATGGGCGTTACCTCACCCTAAGTGAGTACCTGAAAAGACCTTGGCCTAAAGGGGCCAAAGTGTCCCACTGCATCCTGGACTATCTCCAGTCATCCTGAGGAATATCTAGTCACTGGATCTAAGCTCTAAGTGAGGCTGGTAACCTGCACAGCCCTCCCCCACTCAAAACAAAGTCAAGCGCAAGTCATGTTATCATTTCTCTGATGGCATGGTCTTCTTTGGCAACGAAGGACGAGCACAACAACAAGCACAGCTTTTTAAAAGGCTTATTTAGGAGAAGATTCTGGAAAGATGGCAGAGCTGTCAGAAAATTCCAATCACTCAAGACTCTCCCCCACAAAAGAGATAAAATAAAGTCTCAGGTCAAACATAGGGTGGTAAAAATAAATGAGAAGGGGCAGAACAGGACCCCTTCTGGGATGATCAGAGACAATCCGAAGAAAAATTCCAGGACAGGCTTAGTGAAGAGTAAACACCTCCAGGCTAGGGAACACTTGGTGAGCCCTAGGGTTAGCTGGTTTGGGAGGTTGCCTTGGTCCCAGCCACAGAGACTTCTACCCCCAGGATAGTGAGGGGAGTTGGGCATCTGAGCCAGGACAATTGAGGGAACCTCTGCTGACAAGGAATGCCAGACCTGGCTGTGCTGTGGCTGGGGATGAAAAGGAACCAGAACCTTCTGCCACCACCCCTCCCAGGAGGGTAAAAGCAGTGGGGCAGGAACACCACTGGCTGTGGGCAATAACAGGAGACTGGAGGTCTTGGCTTCAGTTCCAGACCAGAGAGAAGACCTGAAGATGGATCTGAGGCCAGAGAGGCCATCTCCCATGTCCCAGGACTAGAAGTGATTATAAAAATTTAGCTACTACAAATTTTAACAAAATGCACAGGCAACAGAGAAAGAATCCAAACATAGAGAGTTACTATGGGAATAGAAAAGATGGGTTTATCTTCAGAGGAAGATACTAAAATAAACTCTTTTCTACCTCAAAGAGTAATGTCAAATGGTCACCTGCCCAAAAAAGAATTCATTGAAGAACTTTTAAAAAGACTTTTTTTAAATCAAATGAGAGAGACTGAGGAAAAACACTTTTTTTAAAAATCCAAGAAAAACAAGAAGATTATGAAAAGAAAGATTAGAAAAGGAAATCCAGAATCTTAACAAAGAAAATGACTCCTTGAAAATCAGAAATGGGCAAGGGGAAGCCAGCAAAGTTATAAGAGATCAAGAAATAATAAAACAAAATATAAAAAATGAAAAAATAGAAGAGAATGTGAAACATAAGAAAAACAACTAATCTGGAGAACAGATCAAGAAGAGAAGTATAATCAGACTAACTGAAAGCTATAATCAAAAAATGAAATAATTAAAGAAAGTTGTCCTGAAGCATTAGAAAAAGAGAGGAAATTAGAAATAGAAAAATTCTACCTATCTCCACTTGAAAGAGATCCTACAAGGAAAACCCACAGGAATATCATAGCCAAATTCTGAAACCCCCAGCTCCAGGATAAAATATTATAAGCAACAGGAAACAAAATTTAAATGTGGTGGTGCCACAATTTAGAATCATACAAGACCTAGCAGCAGCTAAATGCTAAACAGCACACTAAAAACCACTGTTTTAGAACACTATATATCAAAACGCAAAAGCGCTGAGCTCCTGGCTAAAGTATCATGCCCAGCAAAGCTAAGCATAATCTTGAATGAAAAAGCAATGGATATTTAATGAATTGTCAGACTTTCAGGACTTTGTTTAAAAAAAAAACTGAACTTAATAGAAGATTTGACATACAAGAGCCAAGAGAAATATTAGCAAAGATTAATTAAAGGGACTCAGTAAGGACAGATTGTTTACCTTTTATGTAGGTAAAATGTATGCCTAAGATTCTTATTAGTAATTGCATAGTTTGCAAGAAAGACTGGGGTAGACCTGAGTATGATATGACTTTAAAAAGTAAAGCCATTTAGGAACAGCTAAAAAGAATAATTGTCTTATACAAATGAGGTAGGAGAAGTGACACAAAGGAATTAGATGGGGGAAGAGGACTTAGTTTTGGAAACTTACTTTCATCAAGAGTAGGTTCAAGAAGAGGACAATACATATCTAAAAGAGTATAAAAGTCTTTTAAATTCAGAAAGAAATAAAACACTAAGAGGATAGGGAGGGAGGAGAGGATAAGATCTTTAGAGGGGAGGATGAAGGAATAGGTTAAGCAGGAGTATAGAAGAGTGTTTAAATTAATGGGAATGGGAGGATAGGGGAGCGATCCTTGGAGGGGAAGTAGATTAAGTAATAGAAGGACAAGGTAGCAGGTAGAAGTAAAGGAGTTAAGGTGGATAGGAAACAAGATATACACTCAAACACAAAAACAAAGATCAGAAGTAGAATGTGTTTGGGAAAGTATGGATCTATCAAGTGATATATGTATAAATTTATGTATATATCTATATATAAATATATCCACACTTAATTGTAGCCTTCTGGGTTGGGGAATGGGGGAAAAGGAAGGGAGAAAAAATAAAGTAAAAAGTACACAGCAGAGAGCAAAAGAAAACTTACAAACAAGCAAAGATAAACGATTTTAACACATTGTGTAGTATTTACTACATAGGCTTTCTTGAAATGGAAATTTATTGCTATATATTTTGAATCCTCTCATGTTCTGCTGTGCACATGATAACGCTTTTTTTCTGTTCTTATTCTGTATTTAAGATTATAATGTTTCTTTTTTCTTTATTGTATATTTAAGCTATTATTTAAAAAAATAAAAAGGCTTATTTACTGAGATGTTGTATCAAGAGTCAAAGTAAAAAAAAAACCTCCAAAAATGGGGAGTACTCTCTCTTCTACTACTTCAGTCCATGAGGAGAAGTCAAGAAGAAGAACCTCTCCATCACATTCATTAATGGAAGCAGGCTCACCAAACCTCCATCTAGATACATAGCCGACAAAGAATATTTCGCAAGCTCTAAGGATTGGGCTGCCAATTGCTCTCTCCATCCCATTAGTCTCCAGCAAATTACCCCCATTACAATCATTTTCATTCCCCCTCTTATATTCAGTTTCTCCTGATCTACTGCTTCCTTCTCTGCTGCTAACAAGGATGTCTATGTCTACTCATGTTAGAAATCTTCAGTTGATCTTGCCATTTCTGCAATCTTACATTTTCCTTGAGAAATTTATTGATAGTCAATGCTTCCATTTCCCCTACTCTCACTCTCTTCTAAGCCATTTGCAATCTGACTTCAGATCTCATCATCCAGCTGAAAGTACCTGCTCCAAAATTAGCATTGGTCTCTTACTTCCTGAACCAAATGGATTTTTTCCTCAATCCTAATCCTCCTTGGCTTTTCTGCAACATTAGACGCTGTCAATCACCATGTCCTTTGAAACACTCTCTCCTATAGGTTTTCATGACGCTACTTTCTCCCGGTTCTCCTATCTGTCCAATTGCCCTTTCTCAGTCGCTTTTGCTGGTTCTTCATTAATGTTGCACCCAGTCTCCATGAGTGTTCTGCGAGGCTCTGTCCTAAGATCCCCTTTTTTTGTTCGATGCAACCTCACTTAGTGATCTCATCAGCAATCATGAGTTCAGTTGTCACCTTTATGCATATGATTCCCCCAGCTATCTCTCCACTGAACTCCCCATGTATCTCCAAAAGTCTCTTAGACATTTCCCACTGGATGCACTGTAGGTAGCTCAAACTCAAGTCCAAAATAGAACTCATCTTTCATCCCAAACACTCCTCATTCTGAATTTGGCTACTATGGTCAAAGGCACCATCACCTTCCCAGTCACAGAGGTCCCCAACCTTAGTGGTATCCTCGACTTCTCATTCTCATACCTTATATCCAATCCAGTTATCAAACCTTATTGTTTACCTTCGCAACACCATATATGTTCCCTTCTCTCCCCTCATAGAACACAATGCTAGTTCAGGCCTTCATCATTTATCACCTGGACTCCTGCAATAACTTTCCAACTGCTCTACCTTTCTCAAGACTCTCCCCAAACCATCCTCCACTCAGATACCAAGGTGATTCTTCTAAAGAGCTGTACTGACCATGTCATGCCCAGCTTAGTAAATATCAGTAAATTCCTATTACCCCAGGGGCATACATAAATTACTCTCTTTGGCATTTAAAGCTCTTCATAACCTGGCTCCTTTCCACTTTTCTAGTATTCTTACAACTTACTCCCCTCAACTCACTCTACTATCCAACTAAACTAGTCTATTTGCTGTTCCTTTAACACAGCACTCCCATCTTCCATCTCTATACGTTTTAACTGGCTTTCCTCCAGGCCTGAGATGCTCAGCCCTGTCACCTTTGTCTCAGTTTCCCTGACTTCTTTCAAGATTCAGTTGAAATCTCTGGAGTGAGCTTTTCTCAGTCCTCCCCAGCTACTAGTACCTTTCCCTCCAAGATCATCTGCTCGTTCTCTCTCTCTCTCTCTCTCTCTCTCTCTCTCTCTCTCTCTCTCTCTCTCTCTCTCTCTCTCTCTCTCTCTCATTCTCTCTCTCGCTTTCTGTCTCTCTTTCTCTCATTCTTTTCTCTTTCCTCTTCTTTCTTTTCTTCTTTCATCTTGTATATATATCTTGTATTACCTAGTTATACACACACACACACATATATACCTATATATGTATACATATATATATGTACACATATAGTGTTACTGAGTTATTTACATGTTGTCTCCTCAATTAAAATGTATGTTTCTTGAAATCAGGAACAATTTTTGCCTTTCTTCATATTCCCAGCTCATAGCACAGTACTTGGGCTCACAGTAAGTACTTAATAAGTGCTTCTTCTTGTTGACATTTGTTGTGATATCTCTTCTTATTCCTGATTTTGTTAGTTTGGATTTCCTCTCTTTTTTTAATATTGCATTCTAGGGTACTTTTCCATTCTGTCTTTTTAAGGAATAATATTCCCTTTCAACAAAATCCTATTTATTTATTAATCCAATTGCTCTTTTACTACTTTCTCCTTTTATTATGATTCTTCATTTGTGGTTATTTTCTGACATCTGAAAACTCATTAATTTTCTCTCTCGTTAATATAGGCATTCAATTATCTAAAGTTGCTTTTGTGGGATATTTAAATGAATTAATTTTTAAAGGCAATAGTCAATAAAAACTTATTAATTACCTACTATGTGCCAGGTACTAAGCTATGTGTTGGAGATACAAAGAAAGGCAAAAGACAGAGTGGTCTAATAGAGGAAACAATATGGAAATAATTATGTACAGACAAGCTATAAACAGGATAAATTTGTAATAACCAACAGGAGAAAGGCACTAAAAAGAAGACTAAGGGATGATTTGCTTTAGAAGGTGGGATTTTAACTGGGATTCTAAGGAGTCCAAGAAAGACAATAAGCAGGGATTAGGAGGAAGAGCATTCCAGGAAAAACCAGGGTTACTGAATTAAAGAGTAGGTGGGGAGGTATAAATATTGTTTGTTTAAATAAGGATTTATACAGCACCAGTACTAAGCACTTTAAAATATCTTGTTTGATCCTCATGACCATCCTGAGAAATAAATTAGTCCCATTTTACAGCTGAGGAAACTGAGGCAAATAGAGGTTAAGTAACTGGTCTAGGGTTATACAACTGGTAAGTGTTTGAGATGGTGCAGTGGATAGAGTGCTAGACCTGAAGTCAGGAAGACTCGTCCGACTCATCTTCCTCAGCTCAAATCTGGCCTCAGACACTAGCTGTGCCTCAGTTTCCTCATCTGTAAAATGAGCTGGAAAAGGCAAATCACTTCTGTATCTTTGCCAACAAAACCCTAAATGAGGTCATGAAGAGTTCAACATGATTTAGAAATAACATTTTCATTGAATTGTGATTCTTTCTTGTGTTAAAAATTTTTCTCAAATTATTTATAATTTCTCTGTGCCCTATAATGTGACTAATTCTTATGACTGTCCCATGTGTATAAATAAATTCCCTACTTTCCCCTTTTTAGTTCTTTCCAAATCACTTTCAAATTCAATTTCTTTAGAACCCTATTCAATTCTATTCCTTCCTACTGAGTTTATTTGATTTATATTACTCTATTAGTGGAGTTAAGCTTTTTTACATTATTCTCAATTCTAGCTTGATGTTAAGGGAGAAAAATCCTATTTCAAAGTGAAATGGGCTACCTTAAAGAGTGGTGGATTCCTTTTCCTTGAAGTCTGTAAAGAGAGGTTGTATGACCACTTGTCAGGAATGGGAAAGTAGGGATTCTTTCATGTACTAGATGGATAGAGATACTTTCCGACTATCAAATTCTGTGAATTTGTAATCTGTAATTCTGTGAAAAAAAATTACACAATTTTTCTTTTTCTATCTAAATTCTTTTTAGAAATCATTTAACTATTCATTTTAAAATGTAGTTATTACACCTTAGGGGTAAAAATGGTAAATACAGATATTCTTTCACTGACAATGTTATCTTTAAGAACAATACTATTCCTTCATCTATCTCTCATAATGCTTTCTATTTTTAATTTCTGGAGTTAGTTAAAACATATTTAATTTTAGTTCTTTGATCTTAAATTTTTGTGCCTTTTGTGCATTAAATGTTTCTTACTGGCAAGATACTATTAGGTTATGGTTTTTAATTAATTCATCTAGTTTTCTTTTTATAGAGGAATTCATTCCATTTTAAATTCAAACTTCTGTTACATGTGACTTATCCTTAATCATACTGTGTCAAATTAATCATTTTGTTAGAAGGAAATGTAATATTCCTTATTTTACTAATACTAAAAATTTACCAACCTTAACATAAAAATACTACTAAATGTATTTGCAGTATTTCAAAAAATCAGATGGAATAATATTTGTAAAGCACTTAACACAGTACTATACACATGATGGGTCCTTAAGAAATGTTTATTCCTTTCCCCTTCACTATTTTATACTATTAAATTTAGTGAACTCTCGAATTCCTTATAATTTGCCTTTCCCCTGATCCTCCACAGTGTTAAGTTATATGCCTTTCTTATCCTGGCTCTCTCTCTCTCTCTCTCTCCTCTCTCTCTCTCTCTCTCTCTCTCTCTCTCTCTCTCTCTCTCTTTTTGAATTCTGGGCAAAGTCACTTTATTTTTTGCCAGTTTTCCCACCCTTCCTACCCCCAATTCAAGGTAGTTTGTAAAATAGAGTAATTAACTACAGTAATATTTTTTCATGCCCATGGGGATTATTTATAATAGAAACTACTTGATCACAATTGTAAAGTGTCTGCTGATTAAAGTGCTTGATTTCGTGACCCAGATCTGGCTCTGTTTTCTTCATAGTTTTATATTTGAAAAACTATTTTAAGATTGACCATTCTCTCCATGAATTTCTCAAGTTCAGGTGGACTTTTGTCATTGAAAATGATGCTTACTTTTTGAGTTGGAATAAATTTTTTTAATATCTCTAAATTTTCAGTATTTCCAATTCCTGCTTTGTCATTTTTATTTCTTATATCACAATAGTCTAGACTTTTGGGAAAACGGAAGAATAGGAATTTACATGAGAGCTATTTGATGTTATGAACAGAGTTTTTTGTCTTGTTTACAGCAGTGTCTAGCACATGGTAAACACATAAATGTTTTATTTATCACTTTGTTAGTGGAGATGTGACAATATAATCTTTCTGAAGCACCTATTGACCTACTAGAGCTATACCATATGGGTGTTATTGATGGGGAGGGCAGAGGTGTAAATATATTTCTGCCAGGTTGAAGTTCTGCTCCAATGGAATAGCCAAGCAGTAGCTTTGATTATGAAACCACTGGCATGTCTTTTAAACCCACGAATGATAAGTAAAGTGAGAACATGTTGGTCTCTAGAAAGAAAATGTACTAGAAAGATAGCTCAATTCCAGTAGGGACCTATGGAAAACACCTGCTGTTTTCCCACTTGTATCAACTACCTACCTTGCCTGGAAACTGACAAGAGCCACCAATCTCAAATAACAAAGCTATTAATCTTTATATAAATAATTACAAAACTTGCGTATAAAAGGTGAGAGTCTCCCCAGTGGTTCAGTCACTTAAAAGAATGGAGGCAGTAGGAAGGCTCATTTCTTTAGCCCTTTTAATTTCATCATGTCTGGCAGAAAAAAAATTGACAGAGCCTCAAGGTAAGAAAAATCACATAGGAGACCTGGGGGGTTGTGGGGGGGATAATGCACTAAACTTCTCTGACCCTCAGATTCTCTCTCTCATCTGTAAAGATGAGGAGAATAAGCTCTGAGGTCTTCCTGAATTTGTCCTGATATGATTCCCAAACTTTGGAACTGAGGGTTCACTGATCCACACCTTTCTTTGATTAAAAAAAAAAAATAAGCACAAGCAGGGTTACGTTCTTGTCAACTGCTGGCCAACAAACAGAGGTGCTTTCCTTGTTACTAATCATGTGAAGCCTTTTTCATAAATACTTGGCTTTCTTATTAATTCACCTGTATGGTAGTGGTAGGGTGTGTGCATATGTGCGTTTGCCACCCTTCCCTTCTTTCTCTTTAATATATGGAAAGATCTTATGTATTTTTCAATATAAAAATTCTAGGAGCTAAAAATTCATTTCTAGGCAGTACCAGTTTCTCCATTACTTTGGGTTTTGCTAATTGGCATTTTAAAAATTGTGCATACATTTAATTCATTCCTCATTGTGTAGGGAAATGGGATGCAGGAAATGACTGTAACTGTTGATCACTTCAGTGGGCTGAGCTCTAAAATATTGTCACAATCAGGCAGATCGAGCTGCGGGGGACTCCTGGAAGACATCCAAAAGGCTATGATCCTGAACCCCAATGCCAATCAAAGCTGCACCTGGACTATAGAAAGACCAGAAAACCAAACTATCAGGCTCATCTTTTCCCACTTTCAGTAAGTCACTGAGCTTCAATTTCCTCATATAGGGGAAATAATATTCATTGTA
Source organism: Bettongia penicillata ogilbyi (assembly GCA_023548195.1). NCBI lineage: Eukaryota > Metazoa > Chordata > Mammalia > Diprotodontia > Potoroidae > Bettongia > Bettongia penicillata. The sequence continues at coordinate 410,936 of JAJHZJ010000709.1, read as the reverse complement.
CCTACCTCTCAGAGTTGTAGGTCTCAAATGATAAAAGGAATGCTAAAATTCTTTACAAACATAAAGTGCTATATAAATATTTACTGTTATATAATATGTAATAGGGGAGGATATATGCCCCCTTTACCTCAGAGAAAGGGGGGAGAGTAAGAATAATATTAAATGTGTTGATTTCCATAGGAAATTAACAAAGTGGCACCAATTATGCCCTTCACCCTTCGATTTGAACACATTACACGAAACAAGATGGCAGAAAGCACAGTCTCAATCCAACAGGCACCGATTAATTAATTAATTAAGCACCAATTACGTGTGAATCATGTTGAGTGGTGCTAGAGATACAAAGACAAAAATAGAATCGATCCCTATATTCTACTAGAGGGATACAATATTCAGACAGGTAGGTACATACATGACGATTTGAGAAGTGAGAGAATTCTAACAGCTAAGGGGATAAGAAAGGCATCCTGTGGGAAATGACCCTTGAAAGTAACTAAGTATTCCAAGTAACAAAAATGGGGACTACTTTACATGACAGCACATGTTAAACCTATATTAGATAGCTTATTGTCTCAGGGAGGGGGAGAGAGGAGAGGAGAGAATTTGGAACTCAAAATTTAAAAATAAATTAAAAATTGTTTTTGCCTATAATTGAGGAAAAAATAAAATATTAAAAAAGAAAGCTGAAGTTTAGACTTAAACTGCTTATGCAATCAGGGAAAATAATTAAACATATGTGTATGTATATATATGTTTCTATGGAAATCAGTTCTAAAATTCTAAATTCACTGGGAAATTATTTTTTAATTTCATTAAAAATTCATGAATCATATATTTACCATGGATGTCTCCACTTTCACAATTCAGCTTCTGACCTTACATTAATACCCAACACTCTCTCTCCAAAGTTACTAATGATCTTTCAGTTGCCGAATCCAATGGCTTTTTCTCAGTCCTCATTCGTCTTGAACTCTCTACAGTCTTTGCTATAACTGATCACTCTCTCCTTAATACACTTCTATCTCAATTTTCTGGATATTTCTCTCTCCTGGTTCTCCTATCTGATGGTCCCTTCTGTGTCTCTTTGCTAGATTCTCTTTCAGATTAAATTATGCTGTTTAACCATGGGAATCCCTCAGAGTTCAGCTGATCTACACAGTAAACTCCAGCAGCAACCTATCACCTCTAGGATCAAACACAAAATTCTCTGTTTTGCATTCAAAGCCCTTCATCCCTTTCCAGTCTTCTTACACCTTATTCTGCAATATATAGTCTTCAATCCAGTAACACTGGCATCCTGGATGTTCCACCAAGACACACCATCCCTTGGCTCTGGGCATTCTCTCTGGATATCCCCAATGCCTGGAACACTCTCCCACACTTAAACTACCAATCTCCCTGACTTCCTTGAAGTTCCAACTAAAATCCCACCTTCTACAGGAAACCTACCCCAGTCTCTCAAATCTAGGGCTTTCCTTCTGTTATTTCCTATTCATCCTAGGTATGGCTCACTTTGTATATTTGTCTATATATTACTTCCCCTGTTAGGCTGTAAGGGCAGGGACTATCTTTTGTCTCTTTTTGTATCCCCAGTGCTTAGTACTGAGACTGGCACGTAGTGGGTACTTAATAAATGTTTATTGATTGATCGATCGATTGATGAAAGGCTCTGTTCTACCACTGCTACTTACTCCCTACATAATGTTTAGCAAGTTGCTTAAACCTCACTGGGCCTCAGTTTCCTCACTTACAAAATGAAGTGGTTGATTTAGTTGATCTCTAAGATGGCTTCAAATTTTAGATCTTTGGATGCAAAATTAAATACAATACTGTTTCCTGCCCCACAAGAGTTTATAATGTACTTGGGAAAGATAAGATATATAGACAGATAAGTATAATACCAATCAGAATATGTGAACATAGAAGATTTTTAAAAAGCACTTTGAAAGACCTTAGGAGGGAGGGATTACTTCTATTTTAGCAGATCAAGTAAGTCTTTTTGTAATAGGAGATGTCTCAATTAAGTTGCAAGTACTCCATCTACTGTGCTACCTAAGTTTCAACAAATAGAGGGGAAAGGGCTGTCTTGGAGGAGGAATTAACGTGAGCAAAGACTTGGAGACACAAAGGGGCAAAGAGCAGTTTGGAAAATGGTGAGTAGCCTACCTTGACAATAGCACAGAGTATATAAGGGAGAGTAATACAAGAAAAAGCTGGTAAGATTGTGCCACTGTATTGTGGCAGTCCTCACATGCCAATCTTAACCCAGCAAGCAATGGTGAATCATGGAAGATTTGAGGCAGGAAAGTGACAATATCAGAACTGGGTCCTATGAACATTGCTCCAGTGATTATACAGGACACATAGATGGAGATATAGAGTAGATGCCAATCATTTCACAAGTGTTTTTTGCCCACAGACTTGACCCAGATGCAAGCTGTGAAGTTGAAAACATTAAAGTTTATGATGGTGCCACTACTGATACGCCTCTCCTTGGGCAAGTCTGCAGCAAAGTTAACTATGTCCCAGTATTTGAATCATCATCTAACAGCCTGACATTTCAGATATCCACCAGTTCTTCAGTAATTCAAAGAAGTGTCTTTGTTTTCTATTACTACTTTTCCTCAGAAATAAGTAAGTTAACACTAATTTAAGGAGAGAAACTTAAAGAAATATACCAGTAAAGCTCAATGAAACCCTGAGCACAAAATAACCCAAAGTTTCAGGCTAGGGAATTCTCAAATATGGTTTCAGTTCAACAAGCCTGTATTATTGAACATTATATCTGGCACTGTACTAGGCATTGGGGTTATAAACAAAATGCCAATCTTCAACGTATATTCATTCATGCATATGTATTTATATCTATATGCATGTATATATGTGTATATGTATTGTATAGTTGTATAGAGATACAAGTATGCATACACATGTTTGGGAAGGGGGCAGAATCAGAGTCTGTATGTATCAGGGGCTGCCTGGCCTTGCATATAGATCTTCCTGATTCTAAGGCTATAGCCCTACTATACCATGCTCCCACTCAAATACAATCTCTATACAAACAAAATACAATATAATTGGGAAGGGCAACGGAATAGAGGTAGAGAAACTGAGTAAATGACTTCCCCTTCCCTAACAATACTGAGTATAATGTTAGATTTTCACTCCTTTGCAATTGCTGTTATCAAGGAGCTGAAGTTGTGCAATAAGGGGGAAAAGACCCTGGGTTGCTTTGTAGTCAGGTTCAAGAACCAGCTCACTTGCTAGTTATTTGATAATGAGCAAGGCTCTTTGTCTTTTAATAGGTCACAGTTCTCACGTTTATAAAAGAATAAAGACATAGCACCTTGGTGTAACTCACAGGACTTCTGTGATTTCAAATGGTACAACCTATACCAAGTTCTTGTGTTATCTGATGCAAATTGTTAATGATATTGTGAAAATTAAAGCCTTCATGCCAGGGTCTAAAACAAATCAGATCTTTCTTTTTTTACCTGACTAGAGATCCCATTGGGATGCAAGGGATAACTTCAAATTACACAATGGTGGAGCCATGGCCAAATCATTTCATCTCTCTGTAGAGAGGAAAGGAAGAATTCTTGTAGTCATCGAACTTCATGCAAGTCAAGATGCCCCAATATGAAACCTAGTTAATATTTAACAAAGTAACTGACTTTGCTTGTAGATTTGTAGATTTAGTCCTTTGCTTTGTTGTTTCAGGTATCGATAACTGTGGAGGCTATCTTGATGGTTTTGGGGGTTCCTTTACTAGCCCTAATTACCCATATGCACACCCAGAGTTTGCTTATTGTGTGTGGCACATACAAGTGGATAAGGGCTACATAATAGATCTAAACTTCAAAGAGATTTTGTAAGTATTATAACCCTGCTTTGCCTACATGTCACTGTAGTTATGCAAGGCACTGTAAATCTTAAGTTTCTTCTATAGAGAGAGGTAGTAAATGGAATGCTCAGGTTCATTTATTAATCTGGTAACAAACAAGATTATTCATTTTCAAGTAATTAAAATATGATGAAAACTGATATATCTACATGTATAATATATACCATTATATACATATTTGAAAATTATATGTAGTTCAAATTGTTGCTCAGTTGTGTCCAACTCTTTGTGATCCTATTTGGGGTTTTCTTGGCAAAGACACTGGCATGTTCTCTAGCTCACTTTATAGATAAGTGAAGCAAATGGGGTTAAGTGAGTTGCCTGGGGTCATACATCTGGTATGTGAAGTTGCACTTGAACTCAGGTCTTCTTGACTCCATGTCTGACACTCCATCTACTGTGCTACCTAGCTTCCCAAGCTATCAATAATCACATGAAAAAATGCTCTAAATCACTACTGATTAGACATGGGGAATTTGTGGCCTCAAGGCTATGTGTGGTCTTCTAAGTCCTTGGGTGCAGCCTTTTGACTAAGTCCAAGTTTTACAGAACAGATTCTTTTATTACAGGGATTTGTTCTGTGAAGTTTGGATTCAGTCAAAGGGCCACATTTGGGACCTAGAGGGCCACATGTGGCCACAAGGCTGCAGGTTCCCCACCCATGCTTTAGAGAAAGGTAAATTAAAACAACTCTGAGGGACTACTTCATGCTTCCCAGATTAACTAATAGGACAGAAAGGGAAAATGACAAATGTTGGAAGGAATGTAGAAAAATTGGGATACTAATGCCCTGTTGGTGGAGTAGTCAACTGATTCAACCATTCTGGAGAACAACTTAGAATTATGCTCAAAGAGATATAACACTGTTCATACCCTTCAATCCAGCAATACCACTACTAGAAATGGGCTGTGCCCATCTTGTTTGGACATTGAATCCTAGTAACTCTGGAGGAAAGAGTGAGGCTGATGACTTTGCACAGATCTGCCTCATTTAAATCCATTTCACACACAGGTCAAGCTATCACCTTGGTCCTGGTCATTGGTCCTCAAGAATGAAGGACAAAACTATGTTATGTATATATGAATATATACATATATACACAAATATACACACATACACACATATATACACATACATTGTTGTGTTCATCCATTTTTAAAGACCATATAACATATATGTATATATATATGTGTGTGTATGTATGTATATATGTGTGTACATATGTATTTTTACTTATATATATATAGTCAGAGGATCAGAATTGAACTCTACCTCTTCCTCATAAGTAAGAGGAAGTATATAACCTGTATGCAATTTCATTTAACCTCTATGGGCCTCAGTTTTGTCATCTGTAAAACAAAGGGGTCAAACTAAATGATCTCTAAAGCTCATTCAAGGTCTATAGTTATTATGATCCTGTGAACCTAGGAGTCTGTTATTTAAAATTCAGAAGGCATCATTATTAGCACGCAGCATTGGCCTTAAAGTCAGAAGACTCTAATTTAGCTTCTGGCCTTGAAGCAGAGCCACCATGGGACCACAGCGCAAGTCATCTTTTCATCTCTCTAAATCTCACGCCTCCTCATTTGTGATATAAAGATAATACTTGGACTTCTGACTTTATAGGATTGTAAGGTAAGTACTTTGTAAACCAGAATGTGTTTAAGTGTGAATTTACTATGATTTAGTTTTTTTAAAAAAAAAAATCAATTACCACTGTAGAAACATTCTAATCATCTGAGCTTCATGGGTGTTGGAATTGTGGGATCAATAGCTGCTGAAAAATCTACTCATTGCATTTCCCTGATTCTCTAGCTTAGAAATAGATGACAATTGCAGATTTGACTTCGTTGCTGTCTATGACGGTCCCTCTACAAATTCTGGCTTACTTGGACAAGTGTGTGGTCGGATCGCACCCACCTTCCAGTCTTCTTCAAATACCTTGACGGTTGTGCTCTCTACAGATTATGCCAATTCCTACCGAGGCTTTTCCGCTTCTTATTCTCCAATTTATGAAAAAGAAGTCAACAGTAGGTCACAATTCCATGTTCTCATTGGTTTTTTAAAAATGTTGAGGCTGCATGAAGTCCTTTAATAAACTATGTATTAAGTGCACAATAAGTACTTTGCGGTCTACTCAGCCTTGTGGCAGACACAAAAGATCAACAGTGAATGGTTCCTGCCTTCACACTCTAGATTCAAATATGTTTTATCCTTAGCTGCATGTGATTTTCCACTGTTCTCACATCAAAGACACAAGGTCTCATTTCAAGCTTTGGGGTAGGGGTTCTTTAAGATTGTAGATTTCTTTGGCAATCTGGTTGATTTATGGACCACTTCTCTTGAGTGATGCTTTCAAATGCATAAAATCAGATACACAGGATTACACAAGGAACCAATTACAATGAAATACAGTTGTTGAAATTATTTTTTAAAAATTCACAGACACCATTTTAAGAACCCCTAAAAGTCTGGGGATTAAATGTGTCTCTTTAGTCATCTTCCTCTAAATGTAGATAATACAGATCAATGCTTTCCACTCTTCAGCAGTGGGAGAAGTAAAAGGAATAGGGTGAAAATAAAAAAAGATCCTCTCCATTTTGTGATCTAACTAAATTCCTTTGGAAATGAGAGTTGTATTCCACTTTAAGTAACTCATAATCAAAATTGAACTGAGTATCAGTAAGTAATGTCTACTCGGGGACCAAATGTTAATGATTTTAGAATAAGCAGTGCTCTAAACTATTCAACCTCAAATACATTAAGATATTTCTAACATAACCCAGAGTTTCCTAAAGCTAAAGCCTTAAAGTACAGTCTTTGTATTTTTCTATGACTTAAAAATAGACCATCTACCACATTACATAGATAAATATTATGTAATTATGTAAATAATAAATACTATGTAAGGCAACTTACAGACTCTAATGTGCAATTTAAAGTTCTTAAGCACAGATGCGATCTCTCCTTAAAATGTAGGGCAAAATGCCTCTCAGCGACTCACTTGTATTGATATTCCTTTATGACAGGCTTCATGAAAACCAGCAGCTTCCAAGTTGCATAAAACATAACTGTAGCCTCTTTTCATTGCAGCATCCTTGAGTTGTTCTTCTGATCGAATGAGAGCTATCATAAGCAAATCTTATCTGGAGTCGCTTCAGTATAATGAGAATGATTTACAACTGAACGATCCACTTTGCAAACCAAGAATATCAAATGTTGTGGAATTTCTTATCCCTCTGAATCAATGTGGTACAATTACACAGGTAAACCTTGACAATGATATGTATTAATGAGTTTAAGTGATCTCCGAATAGATGCATGCATCATCAAGGTAATTGAAGAAACGAAGGATGTTTGTTATCATTCCTTGAAGTTTAATAATAATGTTTTTAAAAATGAACCAAGTTTAAACATTAAGGGACATAAAAGCTTGATAGTCTAATGAGAATTTATATATGTGATATTGGCATTTTTTAAATTTAGGGGACGTTTGCTCAGAAAAGTTCAAAGCATTTTCTACCATATTCTCATTTATCTTTCATCCATTATTATAAAACAAGATGATAAAGATGTTCTCCTATTCATTCAGGCCCTATTAAGCACTGAGATTATAAAGACAAAAATGAAACTGTCCCTAATCTCAAAAAGTTTACCTTTGTCTGAGAGGAAATAACTCATACACAGATAAGTGAAAATGAAATATATGCAAAATAATTTCAGGGGAAGAGCATTAAGTCAGTTGGGCAAGGCTTTGTGAAGGATATAGGCATTTACAATGGGTTTATAAATGTGTATAAGGAGGGAAAAAGAAAACAAGCAGTTATTAAGCACCTACTTTATTCTGGGCACATGCTAGGAGCTTTATATTTTCTCACCTGATTCACCTGAAAGGGAGATGCCATAGTCTCCCCATTCTATAGTGAGGAAACTTGAGGCAAACAAAAATTACATGACTTACCTAGGGTCACAGAGCTAGCCATTTTTGAACTCAGCATGGTGCCATGGAGAGAATGCTAGACTTGGAGTCAGAAGTTATGGGTTCAGGTTCTGACTCTGATACCATCACCATGTCGCTTAACTTATCTGAATCAGTTTCTTCAACTGCAAAATGGACCTGAGTACCATCTACTAAATCTACCTTACATGGCTATGAGGATCAGAGAGGATAATGGATTTGAGAAGGATCTGCAGAACGAATAATGACACACAAATATAAGTAGTATTGCGAAAGTTACTTGGCCAAGGTAACAAGACCAGCATCAGAATTTAGAGATAATCATTCAGATTTCTAGTTTACTCACTCCTATCCACCAGCTCCAGAGTTCTTAAAATTTCCTTGCCTGTAGCAGGAGAGTATGAGATGTGAGCATACTAGGGAGAGAAAAAAACCCAAAACAGACAAAAACCCTGAATTAAAATATTCACCAGGATGAACTAGAAGAATGTTACAGAAACAGCAAAAAAAAAAAAAAGAATCAAGTTTTACTAGAAACAAGTATAGCTATTGTGGTATAAGTGTTTATGTGATAAAGATAAACCCACGTAACTAGGACCCCGCAGGGCTACTACTGGATTACAGGAAGCATATTTCTTTGTTGCTCACTGGGTGTTATAGAAATATTCCATGCAGTGTTCACTAGTCAAATTGGCAATACAGTTACGTCCAATGGTGAAAATTGACCAATGTTTACTATTCTATTTAATTTTCTGCCATTACTTTTTTCATTGACCCAGTATTTTCAGAGGCAAAAATAAATTTGATTTGTATCCCACTTGATACTTATATCAAATCTTTAATCCAAGCCTTTTGTTTTTAAATGAGTGTTGTGCCTATATTCAGAAATTTTTGGTGCCTTAGTCTGGATTAATGCTGCAATTATTACATAAAACGTTACTTGCATCTGGTCCTACAGGTTGAAGATCACACCATTACTTACACAAACATCATCACCATTACTAACTCCTCCAGCTCTGCAGTGATCACTCGTAAGAAACATCTCCAGATTTTTCTGAAATGTGAGATGGAAAACAATTCCACCGTGGAAATAATGTATATAACAGAAGATGATATAATTAAAAACATAAGTGCCTTGGGGAAATATAATATAAGCATGGCTTTTTATGAGTCAGAATCTTTCAACAATCCTTTACTCAGTTCACCATACTATGTGGATTTGAACCAAACACTCTTTGTTCAAGTCAGTCTTCATGTGCTAGATCCAAATCTGGTGGTGTTCCTCGATACTTGTACAACATCTCCTACACCTGACTTGGCCCCACCAACGTATGACCTAATCAGGAGCGGGTATGTACTTATACAACCATATTTAGCAATAGCATTGTTATTATCTTAGAATTTTAGTGGCATACTTTTAAATTACATACATTTCCCATGTCTCTCCTACTTTCAGAAAGCCGCCCAATGTAAGAGAATGAAAAAAATAGGAAAAAAAAAGTTCAGCAAAGCCAACCAGTCAACTATGACATTAAAAAAAAACAAAACTCATTGCATGCAGTGTCCTTCACTTCCTTTCCATACCTCCACTTTGGGGTCATTTGATCATTACAATTTTGCAGCAACAATAAAAAATAAATACAAAAACATTACAATGCCCATACAGAAGCATCTTTCTTATATACTACAAATATTTTAGTAAATTATTTAGTAAATTAACAAAAAAATAAAGCTTAAAATGTGCTTCTTTGATGAAAACCAAGAAAGTTCAAAAAGTTAAATAGGAAATTATAATGATATGAACATTTTCTGGTGGAAATGTGAGATTTATAATATTTAATTGAGTAATTTTACGATGGTTAACATCTAAAGGGTCACTAAAGACAAAATAATTTCAGTTGGATCCTCTAAAATTTGGGGAATCTACTCACAGGATCTTTGCTGGTGGAAATAAATGTTAAGATTGTTTTATGCTAGCTTAACTTTTCTTTTAAACTTCTGTAGATCTTCATTATAGACAGTAATTAGTTCAAACTCTTGAGAGTCTCTGAAAATGCCTATCCTTTCAAAATATTACACTATTAATCAACATGTGTCTTCATCCTTCATTGCCAAAGAAGACCATGACATCAGAGAAGTGATGACATAACTTGCACTTGACTTTGTTTTGAGTGAGAGAAGGCTGTGCAGGTCACCAGCCTCACTTCTCCTTCAGAGCCATGTGAATCCAGTGACCAGATATTCATCAGGATGACTGTAGATGACCCAGGATGAGGCAATTGGGGTTAAATGACTTGCCCAAGGATACACAGTTAGTGAGTGTCAAGTGTCTGAGGTGAGATTTGAACTCAGGTCCTCCTGACTCCTTGCCTGGTGCTCTATCCACCTGCCCCAAACATCAACATGTACTTGTTACTTGGTGACTTAAATGCAAAAGGAAGCTTAAAGGAGAATGGCAAAAAGAAAAAAAAGTTAGAAAATACAGCTTGAGGGGCGGAGCCAAGATGGCGGAGTAGAAGGACGCACGTTTACGAGCTCCGAAACCAAAGCCCACAGAATGTAAAAAGAGACACCCATAACTTCTGGGTCAATACAAGATGTGCAGAAACGGAGTGGAAGAGATTTCCGTTCCAGGGAGCCCTGGAGACCCGTCCCCAGGGTCCGTCGCGCCACGGAAAGCGGACCCCACCCCCAGTGCTGCCCTGGCCGCGGCCCCAGAGAAGCTGACCTGAGCAGGCTTCAGACATGGAAGCTCCAGCAGCCGGGAAAGTCCCTCCGCCCACAGAAGCTACAGGTCAGTGAGAAAGAAGGCTGGGCTAGAGGAGGGGAGCGGAGCGTCTCCATGACTCGGGCCCCCTTGGGAGGAAGCGGCGGCGGCAGAGACGGGGGCAGGAAGCAGCGGAGGCAGAGGGGTGGGCGGCGGCTGAGGCGGCAGAGGCCCGGGACTCAGGAATCCCCCAGCAGCAGGCAGGATCTTCATTACGGAAGGTTTCTGCATAAAACCTGAGGGAGCTGAGCCTGGGAGACGGCCCTGCCCCCAACCCGCTCTATTACTGAAGGCCTCTGCATAAAGCCCCTGAGGGAACTGAGCCTAGGAGGCGGGCCCCCCACCCCGCCCCCACCTGCTCCGTTCCTGAAAGTCTCTGCATAAAGCCCCTGAGGGAACCGAGCCTGGAAGGCGGCCCTGCCCCCACCCCAGCGCCAGAACTAAAGCTTGCCGCGGAAAGCCCATTTGAATCTCAGAGGCCAAGCACTAGCTGAGCGGATCCAGGTGGGGGTGGAAAGGAATCTCAGAAGTCAAGTAACTGGCTGAGAAAATGCCTAGAAAAGGGAAGAAAAATAAGACTATAGAGAGTTTTTTCCAACAAATGCAAATGATCCCGACATTCGGATCTGATGACGAGGACGTATTCTTGCCATCAGGGAAAGACGTGGAGGGCGGGGCCTCAGTACCCCAGACACCCCAGGGGGGTGGCGGGTGGGCTCAGGCCTTGGAAGAGCTCAAAAAGGATTTTGAAAAGCAAGTTAGACAGGTGGAGGAAAAACTGGGAAGAGAAATGACAGAGATGCAAGAAAAGTATGAAAAACGGGTCAATACCTTGGTAAAGGAGACCCAAAAAAATGCTGAGGAAATTAACACCTTGAAAAATAGGCTCACTCAATTGGCAAAAGAGGTTCAAAAAGCCAATGAGGAGAAGAATGCTTTCAAAAGCAGAATGAGCCAAATGGAAAAAGAGGCTCAAAAGCTCACTGAATTTAATAGTTCTCTCAAAATTAGAATGGAGCAGATGGAGTCTAATGACTTTATGAGAAACCAAGAAATCACCAAACAAAACCAAAAGAACGAAAAAATGGAAGAGAATGTGAAATATCTCATGGGAAAAACAACTGACCTAGAAAATAGATCCAGGAGAGACAATTTAAAAATTATGGGACTACCTTAAACTCATGACCAAAAAAAGAGCCTAGACATCATCTTCCATGAAATTATCCAGGAAAACTGCCCTGACATTCTAGAACCAGAGGGTAAAATAAGTATTGAAAGAATCCATCGATCACCACCTGAAAGAGATCCAAAAAGAGAAACTCCTAGGAACATTGTGGCCAAATTCCAGAACTCCCAGCTCAAGGAAAAAATCTTGCAAGCAGCTAGAAAGAAACAATTCCAGTACTGTGGAAATACAATCAGGATAACTCAAGATCTAGCAGCTTCTACATTAAGGGATGGAAGGGCGTGGAATAGGATATTCCAGAAGGCAAAGGAACTAGGACTCAAACCAAGAATCATCTACCCAGCTAAACTGAGTATAATACTTCAAGGGAAAATATGGTCTCTCAATGAAACAGAGGACTTTCAATCATTCTTGATGAAAAGACCAGAGCTGAAAAGAAAATTTGACTTTCAAATACAAGAATGAGAAGAAGCATGAAAAAGGAAACAGCAAAGAGAAGTCTTAAGGGACTTACCAGAAGTGAACTGTATACATTCATTCATACAGGGAAAGACAATATTTCTAACTCTTAAAACTTTTCAGTATCTGGGTAGTTGGTAGGACCACACATACACATGTACACGCATGCACACACATACACACATGCACACACATACAGAGACAGAGAGCACAGAGTGAACTGAATAGGATGGGACCATACCTTAAAAGAAATTAAGGTAAATGGTGAGAGAGAAATGTAGTGGGAGGAAAGAGGGGGAAATGGAAGGGGGTAACTATATGTCATTTAAGAGGCAAGTAGGAGATTTTTTTAGTGGAGGGAAAAAGAGGAGAACTGAGAAAAAAAAAAAAAAACAAGAAGTTTACCCTCATCACATTTGACTAAATGAAGGAGTGAAATGCACACTCATTTTGGTATGAAAACCTATCTTACAGTATAAGAAAGGGGGGGAGAAGGAGATATTGCAAGGGGGAGGATGATGGAAGGGAGGGCAAAGGGAGGAGGGAGCAATTTGAAGTCAACACTTGGGGAGGGACAGGATCAAAAGACAGAAGAGAAACTATGAGGGGCAGGATAGGATGGAGGGTAATTCAGTTAGTCTTACACAACACGACTATCAGGGAGGTCATTTGCAAAACTACACAGATATGGCCTATATTGAATTGCCTGCCTTCCCAAAAGGGAATGGGTGGGGAGGAAGGGAGGGGGAGAATTTGGAACTCAAAGTTTTAGGAACAACTGTTTAGTATTGTTGTTGCAACTAGGAAAGAAGACATACAGTTAATGAGGAATAGAAAGTCATCTGGCCCTACAGGAGAAAAAAGAAGATGGAGACAAGAGAAGGGAGGGATGACAGAAGAGAGGGCAGATTGGAGATAGGGAAAATTAGATTGCTTGGGGTATTGGGGTGGGGGGAGGGGAGGGGAAAAAAGGGGAGAAAATTTGGAACCCAAAAATTTGTGAAAATGAATGTAAAAAGTTAATTAAATAAATTTAAAAAAAATACAGCTTGAGAGTAAGAAAAAAAGGGTCAAAGGATTGGAGATGATATAGAAGCCTCATACTTGAATCTCATTGGTCTGTTCCTTGAGAAAAAGAATTGGAAGGCACTGGATATGGCAAGTCTCAAATAGTTTATTACAAAATGATTTTTTTTTCCATTTGAAGCCATGCATGAAATGGAAGTTACTCTCAAATGTGAAATTAGTGGAGGAAAAGACATTGACAGGCTGTGACCACTTCCAAAAGAAGCTAATGTAATCAGTCACCGCAACAAGGAATTTAAAAGAATCCAAGAAGCCTCCTTGGCCAACAAACATTTGACCTTCTTACCAAGCAGAGACAGTAGCCAAAGGCAGGACCGGTTTAGTGTCAAGTGGCCTACAAAAATTTTCAGAAGATGATGAAGGGCACAAATACAATTGTGACTCATAAAATGCCAAATACCACAGAAGGAAAAACTGGTTTAAAGTAAACTTGGCAAGAGATCCAACTAAGCCAACTATTCCCATTTAGGAATAAAACTGAACAAGCAAAAATGAAGAAATTTTTTTTTTTTTTTAGCAAATCATTTTCCAATCAAAAACAACCCATTGAACTCTAATGGAACATTCCTAGAATCACCGCATGAGGACAAAGAAATGGCATGGAATAAACAAACATACAGAGCAACTGTACTAGATCAAATGGACCCATAGTCAGGTGATTAAGCCTCTAAGTGCCTTCTATGTGAAAGACATTGTGCTAAGCGTACAAGAGGTCTGAGTTGGAGGCAATGGTTTTCAGCCACTGAAGGACTAATTTTCAAGCTATCTGAAAAAAAGGAAGGAATATAGAAGCAATGGGATCACAGGCATATTAAAATACTAATGTCAAGGTAGAATGGGGTTTCCCCCAACAAGCAACAATTTTACACCAAACCTTCCACATTCTTGCTCATAAAAGCTCTAAGGATAGAGACAGTCAACCTTCTCTGAGTTCATAAAACTCCAGAGCTGAAAAGGACCTTCAACGAATTCAAGATGTTGGTTTATTATATTAGCATTTAGCTAATTAATGCAAATTTGTCATTTTCTTTTTTGTTAAATTCTACATTTCCAATATTTCACTTGGTAGTTGCAATGAGAAAATTGTCATCTATACCCAATATCTGCATTAAAATCATTTTTAACTTCTCTATAAATTCTGTTACAGATGTAGTAAAGATGATACTTGTAAGATCTATCCCCTATCTGAACACTATGGAAGATTTCAATTCAGTGCTTTTAAGTTCTTGAGAAGGCTTGGATCCGTTTATCTCCAATGTAAAGTTTTGATCTGTGAAAATAATGACACACAATCTCGATGTAGTCAAGGTTGTGTCTCTAGAAAAAAACGATCTATTTCTTCATACAAATGGAAGACAGAATCCATCATAGGCCCTATTCGTCTGAAGACAGATCACACAAGTAGCAATTCAGGTAAGCAACGTACTATTTATGAAGTAGAGAATCAATAGGAAGAAGAAAATATTCAAGTGTTGTCATTCTTACAGCATGCAAATTTCAAGTGTAAAGGTTTTAAAGAGAAATATTTTGACAAAGTCCTAAATGAGTTATCAGTGGTTTTATTTTCAAAATGCCAATAAATTTTTAAACTGTTTTCTCTATTTACTAATTACGAAAGAAAGATATCAAACATTTTAAATATTCCATACATAGTACATCACAACTATGTGATTTTAATCAAAATTGCAGTATTTCACTTGCATATTTGAATCCTCCACTAAAATGTCATTCTGCTACCTCAGAGGTGTCCCTGAGTCTTTGAAGGCTCTGTTGGTGGAACATAAGTTCTGGCAGGTTCTATCAACCTCCTTCTCCCCATCCCCCACACAAAAAGCTTTGACTAAGTATTATCTCAGGGCCAATTTCATCCTTTGCTCCAAACTGTCTAGGAATTAGGACCTGTGAGGCCCTAAAAATGCATGGCTCGAGCATTCTTTTAAAAAGAAAAACAAATTATCTTTGAAGATAAAACCATGATTTATTATTAGAAGTCTAGGGAAAAAATCTAGATAGGAAAAAACCTGGCATATCACCATAGTAGAAAGTACACTTGATCTTGCTGTGTTTGAATATCAGTTACCTCATTTACACAAATAAGAATGATCCATGTTCTATCTACCTTTGAGAACTGCTCCAATTTCCCATCTGTCTTCAAAGCTCAATTAATCATAAATGGAAAAACTTCATTCTAAAAGTTCAAACTGACACACATTCAATCACTTGAAACCGATGTATTTTCAAATTTGCTCATTGTTAACATGTACAGTAGTTGCCATCAAATTATCACCTATCTTTATTTGTGTGACTATTCAGGGATATATGTTATGGACGTTGTTGTTCAGTGGTTTCAGTTGTGTCTGCCTCTCTGTGAACCCATTTGGGGTTTTCTTTGCAAAGATACTGGAGGGGTTTGCCATTTCCTTCTCCAGTTCATTTTACAGATGAGGAAAGTAAGGAAAACGGGGTTAAAAGACTTCCCCAAGGTCACAGAACTAGTATCTGAGGCTATATTTGAACTCAAGGAGTATCTTCCTGACTCCAGACCTGAGACTCTATACACTGTGCTACCTAGTTACCCTATATATGGATATATATGTATAAATATATATAAATGAACCCAAAATTTATACACTGTCATCCTTGCTAATTCCACTAAGTAACTTATTACGCTAAAAAAAACTCTTTTCTTTTTCTGGATCTGATGTCTTTTTCTAACTAAAGAATTTCAGAATCAAGTCCATGTTGAAGAAAGTCAACAGGCCCAGCCTTTCAGTAGTTTACACATCCTTTCCTTTACGGTCTTGGCTTTGAATGTGGCGATTGTGGCAGCAATGCTCGTGAGACAGTACAGAAATCATGGAACAGAATGCCAATACCAGAAGCTACAGAGTTACTGACGGAAGTATCCAGGGCTCAAGTGAGAAACATTTTTCCAAAACATGTAAATAAAATGTCGTTTTAAAGCAGAGAAGTTAATTACTACTAAGAATTTCTAAAATAAATCTGAAGAGAGCCTAATAAAACCAATAAATTCCTACATCATTTTGGTGAAAGTATATTTCATTTAATGAAACATCTTTAAGATACACCTTAAATTGAACAGCCCACAACTGCCTTACAAAGAAATCCATGTCCCCATTAAGGCTACAAGAGTGAAATTTTGCCAAAATTATTGGTAAACATATGCATATACTTTATAATAAATAATGCCAAGACTGCTTCAAATAAATACAATCCAAAAAATGAACACAATTTTTGGTAAGATATTTTGCACACAAAGAGGACAAAAGAGAGCTGGCTACCCTCTGCATCTTGCTTTTCAAATATGAAAACAGATTTACTTCTCCAAATAATTTTAAGTACAAAATTAGACTAAGGATTTTTAAGAAGTCTCTCTATCACATTTCCCCGCATTAATTTCAAAATCTAACTCACAATAGTATGTATTGGGAAAAGTTTTTTTAATGTTTTGGTTTTTGAGTTTTAACTGTCGATGAACATCTCATAGTAAGTATGCTACTGGCTTAGGATCACTTAACCTTTGCTTAGGAAATCAACTCACTCAACAAAAGTAATAACCAAGAAGAAACATCATGCCTCACTAAAAATGGAGTCAAATTACTTTAAGCAAAAATATTACCTACCATTCAAATATGTGGAATAGTGGATTTCCATTCATCTAAAATAAATGGCTTTCAGAATGGATGGATTTATTTTTAGAAAAGAATATATTTTCTTAAACATATCACTAGTAGTAAATTCTAGAAATTATGTGTCCCAAAGAGACCTACAAAACCCTGCCACCATTAACTTAAACCCTGATAATCCTAAAAAGTATCATTATTTCATATTTAGCCACTTCAGCAGATAACTGTGGAAGGAGGAACCTGACTGTGCACATGTAAAGACCCTCACTTTACCAATCAGATATAGGGTGAGAATTAGGAAGCACAAATGAACACCATAGACACTGGAGTTACTTAAGGATGACCAGAGCCAAAAATAATAATCCTACCAAGAGGCATGCCAATGTTGATTTCTTACTACCCTATTCCATCCAACATGGCTAATAATGACCCTATCGTTAATTAATGCACAAATGTCAAAAGCTAGATATAGTTTTCTAATTCAAGTAACCTACACATGCTAGGTTTAAGATGGTGATATAAATATCCAAGTCTCCATGTCTGAGAATATTCAATTTCCCAATAATGTTCAATTAGAAACAAAACCAAACCAACACAGCAATCAAATCTTTTTCTAAAGCAATTTTTCATAACTTTAAAAATTACAAAACAATTAAGGTCTTCATTTATATAAATAGAAAAATGTTCCTCTCTTTAAAGGGTATATAGAGATCACAGTAAATTTTATTGAGCTGAATTAGAATTCTAAAAGTGAATCTTTAAAACAGCTTCTTTTTAAATAATAAAGCCACAGAAGTGAGGTCTTGTAAGAGTGAAAAATATTGCTAGTAAAAAATATCTTATGACATTAACAGGTTAACTTTTAGTGTACAATACTGAGAATTACAGTAACAAGTGCAATAAAAAATGAACACTGAGGTTGTTTTATGTTAACCAGATAATAACCCTTGGAAGGATACCAAACTAAGTAATTTCCCTCCAAAGCTTTTGGGGGTTTGGGTTTTGTGTGCATATGTCCAGCAGGCATCTGTTGCTCATAACAACATGAAGTAGTTACCGCTCGCCATTTGAGAGTCTTTCTCCAGAATCATAATGTTCTTGTGTCACCCGGGTAGATGTGGAATTGGAATTTTGGAGCAAGTCCATTAACAGAGCAACTTTATTATCTATGTGCTCTTGGAGTTTGTACATACGCTGGTCAATGTAGTCCATAAGTTTCTTCTCCATTAGTTCCATATTTTTAGAAATGATCTTTTCCAAATAAGAACATACAGGCTGCTCTTCTACTCTGTAAGTAAGAGAAAGAGTAAGTTGTCATTGACTAGTGTCATACAGTTCAATAGCCAACACTTCTCTATTTAGACCCCTCACCTCTGTCTCTCCTGAACTCCATGCCCATTTCTACCACAGCCAATGTGCGTTGGGCAATTCATCCTACCACGGCCAATGTGTGTTGGGCAATTCATTCCTACCACAGCCAATGTGCATTGGGCAATTCATTCCATGGCCAATGTGCATTGGGCAATTCAATCCTACAACGGCCAATGCGCATTGGGCAATTCATGTCCAAAATGGAAATCAGTTCCTTCACCTGATATTCACTCTGCCTGCACAACTCCCAGATTCATAATACTTGCAGTTTCTTCAACTCTTTCCTCTCTCCCCCACCATATTCAACAGTTGCCAGATCTAGCTGGTTCTGTCTCATCCTGCATATCCCATCTCATTGTCTTCACTCACACAGCTACTAGTTCATACCCTCATCTCTCCTCAACTATAGCAATCACTTCTTTATAGGCTTCCTGTTTTCAGTCTCTCCCTATTTCAATCCATCATCCACACAGCTACCAAAACATGTTCCTATAAAGCACAGGTCTGAGCATGGTGTTCTCCCATTTCAACATTTGTAGGGGCTCCTTTCTATTCACAGGATAAAACAAGCCTGTCTGTTCATACACACTTTATATGACTCCGTATCTCACACACACACAGACACACACGCACTCTCTCTCTCTCTCTCACTCTCTCCTAACTGGCCCATTTGCCGTTCCTTACAGCACATCTCCAACATGACAGGACGGATGGGCATTCTACCTTCTACTTCCACATTCCTTTACAAGTTATCCGTCTCCCATCATTCTCTACGCTTAGAAAGAACTTACTTCTCAGCAAACTTCTTAGAAATGGTAGCTTCCTTCAAAGCTCAGGTGAGTGCCATCTCCTACTAGAATCCTTTTCCAATCACCCAACTTGTGAGCACTTTCTCCCTGCTCAAATTATCTTTTACTTACTTGTCTGATTACATGTATCCAACCAAGTAGGTGTATGTAAACTTCTTGAGGAGACTACTTTTCATCTCTTTGTTTCTCTAGTACCTAGCAATGTCTTGAAAACTTAAACTCTCAAAAATGTCTATTAAATTGAATATGACTAGACAATTTTTAGATTCAAACACACACCCAGTAAATTATTCCAGGTCATTTCTTTTAAAAACCTTCCAGGTTATTTTTGTATTTCAAAATTCAGAAAAAAAAAACTGAACTCCCAGCTTAAAATAAAAGTTCCATATCTCTCTTGTAAGTAGATCCACCCAAAGCTGGCTGAGGCATGTGTGTACCTTATACAAGATTCAAAAAAATTATTTTGTGGGTAAATGTCTGGGACAGGTTTGAACATTTGTTTTAACATCACTAGACTAAATGGGTAATAAGAAGAAAGGGGATGTTCTCGCACAAAACATATTTATATTTATAAAAAGTAGCAATCTATACTAGACTACTACCCTCCCCGGCCTCAGCATGGTTGTGCATTCCCTGCTTAAGCAACTGCTTTTCTCTATCACCATGCAACTATTTAATTAAAAGCCCATTTTGTTGTAATGACAATAATAATGGTAATAATACTATGACTATTAACAGGTCCCAGCTATAATGCTGTAAGGCTTATCATTCTCTTCACTGAAATGCAATATAGTTAGTGCAAGTATTACCACAATTTTATACATAAGGAAATGAACGTTCCTTAACTGAGCTTACAGATGGAGCTAGGACGTGAAAATAAGTGTTCTACATGCCAACGCTAGCGTTCTAGGCACACACAAACACTTCATCTCCCATCTCAGTGTCTTCACCCCGGCTAACCCCCATGCTTGGAATACACTCTCCTCACCCCCAGCTCACAGAACCCCCTTTTACTTGTAAAATATGCCTCATGCGTGCACCACCTTTCCTGATTCCCTCAAACGAGTGTCCTTCCTTTCAAACTGCCTTCTTTTAAGTACTTTGTATTTATTTTCTTTCTTTCTTCTGCACATACATATGTGTATTACCTCACTGCGTTAGAAGGTGTATATGGTGTACTCATAACTCCAGCACTAAACACAGCATCTGCATAGTGAAGATCATGGCATTTCCCTGGCCTTTCGAACTGCCTTGGTGCCTCCCATCAAGCCATCACCCCCATCAGCAGATGGCAATTTAACTGTCTATGCTGCATGTCCATATCAATGTAGCATGCTAGCAATGCTGGCATCATGATAGCACAATAACATACCTAAATGCTTTTTAGATGATTCTGAAATTCTAAGTCAGATGTAAAAAGGTAATTTATTGCCCCCTTTTTCCCTTTTCCTACCACCCAACCAAATAATAACACAAACAAAATAGAATCTAAGCCCAAAATAGAAGTGACATATAAGTCATCTAGTTTATATATTTTTGGAACTTTGGATTTTCCCACTGTGTGCAGAGAAAAAAAATAATCATTCTCTACTCCATTTACCCCCGTCCTTCCTCCCCCTAATTTCTATTTAGCAGTACCATCCCCCATCACCCAAGTTCCAAATCTCAAATTATTTTTGACTCTTTCCTCTACTTCAACCACATCTCATCAATCCACAAGTCCTACGAAATCGACTTCTGTAGTAACTATTCTCACCACCACAACCGTACCTCAGACCTTCATTCTTTCTCCCCTGGACTATAGCAATAGCTTCCTAACCTTGTTCCCCTGACTCTGGTTTGCCCTGACCATTTCACACTACAGATTGAAGATTAATCCTCCTAATCTCTGGTTCTGATCACATCATTCTCCTAACTCTAAAAAACTTCCTTGGCTCCTTACCGCCTATAAATTAAAAGTCTGGACCCCTAGTTATTCAAAAGTGTACAAAATCAGGCTCTAGACTAGACTCTTTCTCCAATCTTTTTCACCCTTCTTCCTTTCAAGGAGCCTGTGCTCTACAGAAACTGAACTGTCATTTTCTGAATGCGTTGCCAATTTCTCTACCTTCATGCCTTCATTCTCTCTATTTTCCACTGAAAAGCCTACCCAGTAGCAAAAAAATGGAAGCAATACAGATGCCCATTGACTAGGAAATGGCTAAAGTAACTATGGTACATGAATACTATGGGGTACTACTGGGTTCTGAGCAATTTCAAAATGTAAACAGAGTAAAGAACTGAAGACTGTAATTTTAATGACCAAGTTTCACATAATCGCTGACACAATGTAAATTCTCTCTCTTTTTTTGCCAAAGCGAAGAAGTGCTTTGGTTTGTTCTGTATTATTTGTTACAAGAGATGGCTTACTGTTGAAGGATAAGGAGAAATGTATTAAGAAATGAAGGAAATGGTAACACAAAAGCTACCAAAAATGTTTAAGAGGAAAATCCACCTCCTTAAGATCCAGTTTAAAAGTACCTTCCCTCATGGACACCATTCTTAAACCTCACAACCGGAAATCTCTCCCTTTTCTGACTGTCACAGCACCAAGCTAATCTTACATATTTCTTGTCTGTTTTGTATTACAACTGTATTTATTTTGTTTCTCCTACTACACAGTAAACTGAAGAGGCAGCACTTGCACAGTAAAAGAGAGTGGTGAAGCTGGGCCTCATGTGGTCTCATACTCTGCTTCAGACAGTTCCTCACACTACAACCAAGGGCAGATCAGCCTAACCTCTGGGCATCTTAGTTTCATCATCTGTAAAATCAGGACGATAAAAATAGTAAGCAGCTACTCACATTTCTAGACTACTAGTAATACCTCTACTACCCAGAGCTCATAAGATTGTTGTGTACATTACTTCTGCAAAGCACTTTGTAAAACCTTAGAGAAATCCACAAATGTCAGCTATTACAATTAAACTTCTCAGAGGTTAGAAATGACTAAGTCATCTTTGCGTTCCCTCTGAATGTTTCACACAGCCTTTTATGTAATACCTATTTAAAAAATGAATATTGAATAATTTCGTGCACATGCAAATAGCATTGCTGTGAACATGAACCAGAAAATGATGATGTGCCACAGAAAAGTAAATGACATAAATCAGCTTTTCTCCAGCCATCACACCCAAAACTATAATGGTATAAGACTTACCCAATGCTTACAATGCCTTCATTTGGCTTTGCACTGTTTCCCTGAGGCTTATTCTTATCTCCTACACGGAGATGGTTTACTTGACTACACAAGTTTTGAAGAAAAGGAAGCAGCTCAGAACTAGGTACATTTGAGTTATCATTTGCTTTTTTTTGCAACAAAGAGGATACTACAAATTTAAGATCATTTTCAGGAAGAATATTGTTTTGTTGCATGCTTTTACATTCTTCAAGATCTGGAATATTTCCTCTAGCCGACAACTCCATGTTTTTGTCAATGTAAGCTTTTATGTCTTCAGAGACTGTTCCATATGTCAATCCAGACTTAAACGGAAAGGGTGTAGTGGATGACTTGTCTAATACTCCTGAAGCTGTTGACTTGTGCAACCCATCAAGCATATGTTCATTTCCAAAAACAGCTGGTTCTTTCTTTCCCAAGATACACTGAAGCTGCTCTCCAAAAGGAATACAATTCTAAAAGGGGAAAAATATATATATTTTTTAAAAATTACTTGGCTTATTAGCAGAAATACTAAAATAATTTTTTTTACTTTGAAATTTTACAGTTTTAACTAGATCCATCACCATAGTAAGAGTTTTCATTTGAGTAAGTCACTCTAAAGGCAGTTTTCTGAAAATGCCGCTGTCTGTGTGGCCTTCATAACTGCACCTCTCTGAGGAGAGGCTTCCTCTTCCTTAATATTCCTTTAAAATAAGTTTGAACTAAATGACCAAAAGTCCTTTCTAATTGTACTATAATTCTATAACTATCCAATTATAAAAAAGTAACATTAACCATAAACTACTTTCAGAGTGGCTCTCTGTCTGCTTCTGAAAAGTCACTTTTTCTTATTCAGGGAAGATGCAAAGCTCAAAATTATTTTTTGTACAGATGAAAAACCTCACAGTAATAGATTTATGGTAGGATACATATAACCAATCTTAAAATGCAGTTATTAGTAACTTTATAGTTAAAAATTAATATCTAGATGACATATTCTAAAAGCAGGTGATACACATGACTTTTTTAAAAGTCCCCAAAAAGCAACTGCTAAAATCAATGTAAAAAAGGGACAATATACAAAGATTTCTGAAGTCAATGTATTTTTTAATGGAGGCCCATCTGTTCACATAATTTTCCATTACTTTCTAATCAGTACGCTACTACTATATAGTATGATTACTTACCCGCTGTTGAAATCGAACCATGTTCATGAGTTGTTGAGCACCTGGTGATAATTTTGATCCCATGGAATCCATCATGGTTTGAACTCTGTCTAGATCTATCCTTGATCCTAGAGCAGGAAAGCTTGTTGAAGAATTTGCAGAAACTGCCCTTACTTGAACTACAATTTTACTAACAAATATATTTTGTTTATCACCAAAAGAGAGTAGCTGTTAAAAAAAGGTTTTCAGAATATTAGAATGATAGTTATACATTTTTAACATAGCTGAAACATCTACACATTAACTCCACAAGAATAAAATTTTCCATTTTTTAATATTTGTTTCAACTATTTTAATATTACAGTTCTTATTTATCCTATCCCTGATACTCTCAAACTTGGTATTAAGCTACCCCACAGAGTAAAATTTAATGTAAGAATAACCTGTCTTTGATCCTATTCAGGAGGTTTATCTACCAAAATCCCCCAAAGGGTTCCTTTTAAGTTGAGTCAATTGCAGGATACCTTATGACCACATTATAGGGAAATTCTGGGATGTAAGACAATGTTTTAAGCACCGTAACTGCTATAAGTGGGTCTGACACACAATCCATCTGGTTCAGTATTTTGACTTTGACAGTTAATACAACATTATGATGTAGAAGGTTGTTCTTTCATTAAACAAGGTTATCCTTCCTCAACTTCAAAAAAATTAAGGATAACTTAGTATTTCAAGTATTTCGGATGCCTCAAACAAAAAAAAACCCAAGTCCATGGATCCCAACTTAAGAAACTCTGGTCTAAACTGCTTATAATAATTTCAATCAATATTACCACTTGAAAGTAATGAGTTACAAAAAGTTTCATACTGGCTATATGTGAAATATTAATTCTTTTCATTTGTCCTTAACTATCTCAAGCTTCTAGGGGGACTTCATAGGATAAGGTTAAAAAAAAAGAAGTTGAGATTCATTCATAAAGGCTTATAAGAACTTTCCAGCCTAAGGAGTCCTAATCTTTTTGCTTTGGTCTGAAAAAAGCAACCCCCAACCCCTGAATATTTTGCTGTCTTGCAGTGAATTCTATCCAACCATGTTCAATTTTTCTTAAGAATCCCTTACAGAACTACAGAGTATGCCAAGTAAATAAAGGTAAAAGTATTACTTTCAGTACCCTTCAAAACACATCTGACCAGTCACAAAAGTACAAATATTACATATGCCAATAGTTCAAAAATCCAAACAAGGAATAAACTTGCTAAATGTTCACTGTTTCAAATGAAAACTGGGAAGTTGTTGTTTAGTCAACTGGTTGTGTCCAACTCTTTTTGATCCCGTTTAGGGTTTTCTTGGCAATGACACAGGTACGCTTGCCACTTCCTTCTCCAGTTCATTTTACAGACAAGGGAATTGAGCCAAACAGGGTTAAGTGATCTGCCCAAAGTCACACAGCTAGTTAAGTGTCTGAGGCTGGATTCAGGTCCTCCTGACTCTGCAGCTGGCACTCCGTCCACTGCACCACCTAGTTGGTCCAAATTAAGTAAAACTAATTGAATTAAAATAGCTACTGATAAGACCTAACATATATTTTGCATTTTAAGTTTTATGAAGTGTTTTACATGTGTTATTGCATTTGACTTTCACAACAATCCTAGGAAAAAGTAAAATTCCCATTTTACAGCTGAGGAAATCGAGGCTAAGAGAGATTAAGTGACAGAGCAAATAAGCAGGATTCAGACTCAGATCTTCCTGCCTCTAATCACAACATTTTAGTCACTGCACCAAAATGGAAAATTAAAATAGTAAAGTAACTTTAAAAGTTAAAATTTAATCTTTTAAAAGAATATGTTAATGAAATGTCTTACCTTAATTTTACAAAAGTCTGTGGGACATTCTAATTTTAGGTATTTCTTATACAAAGTAATCTCATTTTCACTAAAAAAAGAAAAGAAACAATCATTTTTTATTCCATGCATTAAAATGATAAATTAAATGCTAACAAACTAACATGTTAAAAATACCAGGACTGTTTCCTAACACTATGCCACTGATTTGAGACAGTGACAGGACAAGGAAGGATCAGCAAGTGCTTCAGGGTGGATCAAAGAAGGTAACTAAAGGGACAGCTGCTGCTGCTGTTGTTTTTCAGTCACGTCCAACTCTCCCTGACCCCATCTGGGGTTTTCTTCACAAAGACACTGGAGTGGTTTGCCATTTTCCTTCTCCAGCACATTTTACAGATGAGGAAACTGAGGTAAACAGGATTAAGAGACTTGCTCAGGGTCACATGGCTAGTAAGTGTCTAAGGCTGGATTGAACGCAGTAAGAGGAGTCCCAGCACTCTATCTGCTGTGGATATCCAAAATGGGGTCACAAAGACTTGGATATGACCGAAAACAACTAAACAAAAACTGAAATTTTACACTGGAAAGGTGGCTTGGACTCAACGCCACGCATACCCCCCAGGAAATTATATGTCATTTGGTAAGAAAATCCATGCAGTGGAAAGATTAACTCTTGGCACTACAACAGTGTGAAGAATCAATCAAAAAAGGGAGCCTGAAGACAAGGAGGCAATTTAAAAAGTAAGAGAGTGCAGATTTAATGAGCATCTAAACCAAAGGAGTAAAGAAGGAGTAGAAAGAAGAGGTTGGATTCAAGAAATATTGCCGGGGCAGAATGGACATACCCTGGAAACTGATGGGATATAGGGATGAGGGGAAAGGATAAATCAAAGATGAAGCCAAGGATTTGAATATGGAAAACTGAGAGAAAGATGGTGCCATGTATAAAAATAAAGAAACTGAAAGGGACAGGTTTGAGGCAGGTGATGATGACTGGCATTAGGCATGTAAATTTGAGGGGTGGCTGGGAAATCTAGATAAGTTAAAAAATGGAACTTGAGGTCAGGAAGACAAATGAAAGGAAAGAAAAAATCAGTTAAGAAGCACCTGGTATACAGCAGGCATTGTCCAATGTCAGGAATACTTGGAAGTTACCTGAAAAGAAATGACTGAAATGATGGAAGAAGTAATGACTAAGGGAAAAACCTTCTAAAGAAAGAAGGAGGCTAAAAAAAGCATGTCAGTGTTCTGGAAAAGGTAGACAGAACCAAAAGAAACTAAAAACAAGACTCAGATAAAAGAAGAAAAACCAGGAAAACAGATTGTTGCAGAAGAGAAGGAAAGAGAAGGTGATCACAAATCTCCAATGATGTAAAAAGATCAAAGAGAATTAAAGAGTCATTGGACTTGACCCCAAAATGTACTCTACTTATAATATTATAGTGAGATTCTTGGTCAAAATACTCAAAAATTCAATTAGTTATTAAGAAATGGAAAATCCAACATGATAAAAAACAAGTTCATTATCTTTCTGCCTAATCTGTTCCTCCTTGAAACTTTGTTATTTTGGCCAGCAGTCCCACTACTGAGCCAGTTTCTCATCTTTGAAACCTTGGACTGATCCTTCCCTTTCTTTCACCTCCCACATTTGATTAACAAGTCCTGTCTATTTCAACTCTGCACCACTGCCCTTAACCATTCCCTAAAACTACTCTCAGTCATCACCCTACTACCATTGACCTGGATTACTGCGGTATCCTCCTAACAGTTCTTCCCACGTTCAGACTTTCTCCACCCAATTCATCATTTATACTGCTGTAAAAATCATCTTTCTTAGACATACAGATCAGATCATGCTATCCCTCTGCTCAAAAATCCTCAGTGACTCCCTGTTAACTGCTGGATACAGTTTAGTCTTTTTTCATTCATCATCCACATCTGATACCTTCCCTCTACTTTTCTAGCCTTCTTTTATTTCCTTTAACATACTCTATGATCTCAGCCAAAAAAAACCACACCAACTCACAGACCTGTTGCTTAGTAATAAGACTTTGTTGACACTATTACCTGTATGTAGATTGTCCACCTATTAAAGTTGTGTCTATTTTATAAAGCCCAATTTAAAATCCACCTGCACCATGAAGGTTTCTATGACCCCCTTAGTCAGTGAAAATATGAGCAATCATAATAATGTTAATTCATGTTATTCAGTGCTTTAAGGTTCAAAGTAACTTATAAGTATTATTTCCTTTGATTCTTACAACAACCTTTGAGGTAGGTACTACAGGCCTTATTTGCCCCATTTCACAAAGGAGAAAATGGGGAGTCAGAGAAATTAAGTGACCTGCCCAAGGTGACACATGTAGTTAAAGGAGCAGAGGTGGGATCCAAACCCATGCCTGCTTTGACTACAAATCCAATGCACTTTCCACTCTCCCATATTTCTCCCTGCTTTTACACAGCAATTCAGGAAAAAGGAAGAAATGGAGACTTACCAAGGGGAAGAAGAATATTTTCTATCCCAAGAGGTGGGGAGGAAAGAAGAAAAGTGGGGGGAAGGGGTATGTGGAACTGCTGCTTCCCTGAAGGGGGCAGATTTTTAAGGGGTCTAGAAGGAAACATGATTTCCAGCTGCCTCTGGCCCCTGATCACTAAATTTCACAGTGAGTTCTTTAACTTCTGAAATGTACTTCTAATATTAACATTTCACAGTATAGGTATTATCCTCTTACTAGACAGTGAGCTCCATGAAGGCAGGGAAGAATTCTTATCAAAACTACATATTCCACCCTAGTGATTAGCAAAGAGAATGTGCTTAATGTTTGGTGAATAAATGCTAGTCAATTTCTTAGGCATATACTAAATCATTATGAAGACATTAAAAATATTTCATAATAACTTATATAAAGGATCTGGGATTTCAGCAACGTGGGAAGTTCCTCTACTTGTGCCAATCTATGACTCAGATGTTTTTCAAGAGCTGCTGTGAGATGGCAGAGGAAAGGCAAGGATTTGCCTGAGTTTTCCCAAATTCCCCTCCAAATGATTTTAAATAACACCTGAAAATGAATTCTAGAGCAGCAGGACCAACGAAAAGACAGAGTGAAACAATTTTCTAGCCCAGGATAACCTTGAAAATGGGCAGGAATGATCCATCACATGGGGATGAAAGTGGAGTGCACTCCAGAGCTCTCAGTCCACAGAGAGTAAGGGGGTGCTGGTGAACAACTGGTCAGAAGAAGATCTGGAATGCAGTCATGGAACAGTCCCAGGCCGAGGAGGAGCACTAGCACGTCAGAGCTAGTCATGTCAGAGCTTTTGGTCCCCGGGTAGCAGGGTCCCTGGTCACGGTTTCAGGGTGGAAGAGAGTGCTTACGGGTTGTTCACAAATCAGATAGCACAGGCCAGGAGAGCTGTCAGCATACCACGCTTACAATCACACCACCCAGGAAGACCTGAAAGCTTACACTCTCCAGAACTAGTTCTTAGAGCAGCAGCAAGAAAGGCCTGAAGGTTGGGGCAGCACCCCCTCCATCCCAGGAGCAGGGCCCCCTTTAACATGGTGTTAGAGTCTATAAATAGGCTGCAAAAACTAGCAAACGACAACAAAAGAACCTGACACAGAACGCTACTATGGTGAGGGAAGATAAAAACAGAAACCCAGAAGAATATCACAAAATCAAAATGCTACATCCAAAGGCTTTAAAAAAAAAATAAAGGTACCTCTCAGGTCCAAAAAGAATTTTTAAAAATCAAATAAGAGAGGTAAAGAAAAACTGGGAAAAGAAATGTGAGGGATGCAAGAAAATCATGAAAAAGGAGCCAAAAGCTTGTTAAAGCAGGCAAAAAAAAATACCGAAGGAAAAAATGTCTTAAAAAACAGAATAGGCCAAATGGTAAAAGAGGCACAAAAATCCACTGAAGAGAACTCTTTAAAAAGTAAAATTGGAGGGGCAGCTACGGGGCTCAGTAGATAGGGAACTGGCCCTGGAGTCAGGAAGACTATGCCTCAAACACTTAGTACTCAACAGCTGTGTGACCCTGGACAAATCACTTAACCCTGATTGCCACCACCACCACCACCCCCAACAAAAGCCAAATTGAACAAATGGAAAAATGGATATAAAAAATAGAATTGGCCGAATGGAAAAGGAGGTATAAAGGCTCACTGAAGAAAATCCTTAAGAATTAGAATTGGACAAGTGGAAGCTAATGAGACATCAAGAAACAATAAAAACAAAATGAAGAAAATGAAAAAAAAACAAAATGTAAACTATCTCACTGGAAAAACAAGTGACCTAGAAAATAGATCCAGAAGACAGAATTTAAGAATTATTGGACCACCTGAAAGCCATGATATAAAAAAACGCCTAGACATCATCCTTCAAAAAATTATCAGTCAGCACTGACCTGATATTCTAGATCTAGAGGGTGAAAACAGAAACTTTAAAAAAATGTACCAATCACCTCCTGAAAGAGATTCCAAAATGAAAACTCCTAAGAATATCATAGCCAAATTCCAGAGCTCCCAGATCATGGAGAAAATACAAGCAGTCAGAAAAAGACAATTCAGATGTCATGAAGCCATTAGTAAGGATGATAGAAGATTTAGCAGTTTCTACATTAAAGGATCCGACGACTTGGAATATGGCGTTCCAAAGGGCAAAGAAACTAGGATTACAACCAAGAATCACCTACCCAGCAAAAGTGAGTATAATCCTTCAAGGGAAAAAAATTGACATTCAATCATGTAGAAGATTTTCAAACATTTCTGATATAAAGACCAAAGGTGAATAGGAAAATCTGACTTTTAAATACAAGACTCAAAAGAAGAATAAAAATGTAAACAGGAAAGAGAATTCAATAAA
The DNA here is from genome assembly GCA_023548195.1 of Bettongia penicillata ogilbyi. Taxonomy (NCBI): domain Eukaryota; kingdom Metazoa; phylum Chordata; class Mammalia; order Diprotodontia; family Potoroidae; genus Bettongia; species Bettongia penicillata. Next base: position 380,673 of record JAJHZJ010000709.1, on the reverse strand, counting down.
GTTAAAGTGTTTACATTCCTACATAGGAAGATGATCTTTGTAACTCCTAAGAGCTTTATCCTTACTAGGACAGTTACAAGGAATATACAAAGACAGGAACATGGAATGATATCAACAAAATGAAATTAAGAGACAAAAAAGAGAAATGCACTGAGGGAAGGGAAGGAAAAAATGGAAGAGGTATATTACATAAAAGAGGTGCAAAAGGTGCGGAGGGGAATAAAAGAGTGAAGGGGAAAATGCAGGAGGGGAAGCACCTGAACTTTAAAAGGGAGGAAGGGGTAGTGATAAAGGGAGGATGGACTGGGGGTGGTCTTTTGAGGATGGACAAAATAAAAAGAGAGAGAGAAAGAAAGAAAAAAGGATAAAAAGGGGGAACAGGATGGAGGGAAATACAGTTTGTAATCATAACTGTGAAAAATTTTATAGCAAGTTTCTCTGATAAAGACCTCATTTCTCAAATCTATATAGCAGGCCTACACAACCCTGTGGCATGCCAAAGGATTTTGGGAGGCCCATGAAAAATGTAGAGGCAATTTCCCTCTACATTATTCATGGGCCACTGGGTTGTGCAGGCCTGCTATATAGATGTGAATCAAATTTATAAAAATAAGAGCCATTCCCCAATCAATAAATGATCAAAGGATACGAACAGGTAGTTTCCACATTAAGTAATCAAAGCTATCTAGTCTTATGAAAAAATGCTGTAAATTACTAACTGATTAGAGAAATGCAAATTAAAACAACTCTGAGGTACCATCCATTTCACCTATCAGATTGGCTAATACGACAGAAAACAAAAATAACAAATGTTGGAGGGAATGCGGGAAAATCAAAACACCAATGTGCTGCTGGTGGAGTTATTAACTCAACCATTCTGTAGAGCAATTTGGAACTATGTCCAAACGGTAACAAAACCCAAAAAGATTTTTTAAAAAAAAAAAAGGAAAAGGGCCTATATATACAAAAAATTTATTTTGTTCATTTAGTGGTGGCAAAGAATTGGAAATTGTGGAGATGTCCATCAATGGGGGAATGGATGAACAAGTTGTGGTATATGATTGTGATGAAATACTATAAGATAGATTGTGTATGTGTGTGTGTGTAATACATAAGAAATATAAGAAATGATGAGCAAGATGCTCTCAGAAAAACCTGGAAATACTTAACATGAATTCATTTAAAATGGAATTAGCAGAACCAGACAATCGTACACTGTACACAGTAACAGGAATAGTGTACAAAGACTAACTGTGAATAACTTAGCTATTCTCAGTAATACAATGATCCAAGACAATTCCAAAAAACTTATGATGAAAAATGTTATCCAATTCCAGAGAAAGAACTAATGGAGTCAATATAGATCAAAGCACATTTTTTAACTTAATTTTTCTTAGGGTTTTAGTTGGTCTGTGTTTTCTTTCATAACATGGCAAATATGGAAATGTGTTTTACATAAATGTGAATGATAACCTATATCAAATTGCTTGACTTCTCAATGAGGGGGGAGGAAAAGAACTTAAAATTAAAACTTAAAAAAAACGAACATTAAAAATTATTTTTACATGTAACTAGGGGAAAAATAAAATAATAAATATATCCCAAAAAATGAAAGAAAAAGAAAAAAGAGCTACTATGAACAAAAAATTAATTATCCTTCAGCCAGGTTAATACTCACAGGGAAAGCTGTTTCAGCTTAATAAGACTTATTGGGTCACATGCCACGATGACACAACTTTTGACTTCAAAGTTTAATGGAAATTTTTTTGAAAAGTAACAGAATTAAAAGGAAAAGTGAAGGATCATTACTGGCACCTCAAACACACTTTCATTGACTTCAAGTCAAAATGCAGCTTAAACTTCACTATTTCCCCCTTTCCAATCCATAAGGCAAAAAACACCAGAAGTCATTCTCACCCCTTCCTCTCCCTCAATCTTTGATGATTCCTCACTGCCTACTAATGGAAGTCAACAAGACCCAAATTCCTTAGCCTGGCACTCTTTTTCCTTTTTTTAAATGTGTTTTGATTCATTTTGTTTTTATGCTATAATCACTTCCCAGTAAATATCCCACAGTAACTACTGAAACAGTTAAACCACCTGATTCTACAGCTGGTACTAACCAGGCAACATGCCACATCTACCAAAAGAAACATCAGTCCTTGGAACCATAAATGGTCACTGAATTGTGCAGATTTTTAATGTCTTAATTTACATTTTCATAGTCACTGTGTAAACTGTTCTTCTGGTTTTGATTTCTTCACCATTTGTACAGGTCTCATGTTCCTCTGATTTACTCATTTTCATCATTCCTTGTGGTAAAATAATAATCCATAACATGCATAAACCAATTTGTTTCATCAATGCCTAATAAAGAGGTTTTTTCTAGATTTTTTGCTATTACAAAAACTACTGTTGTGAATATTGTTGTCACAGGACATTTATTTGTCTCACAGAACTTGAGTTTGGCTCTCTGATTCAGTATGGATGAACAGTTAAATAATTTTCTTAAGCACTTCCAAATTATTTTCCAGTTAGCCCAATGAACTCCCCCAACAGTATTGTTCTAGTCTTTCCATAACCCAACCACCAGACTCCCTTTTTATCCTTCAAATCTTTTCACTTGACTCCTCTCTCCACATATAATCCAGCTACATGGACCTACTTGCTGTTCACACATCATTAGGCCTGACATCCAGACGACCTAAGTTCAAATCTCATCTCAGACATTTATTACCTGAGAGACCTTGAGCCTGTCATATTACTTCTCTTTTACCTCAATTTCTTCAACTATAAAGTACAGATAATAATAGCACCAACTTCCTAGAGTAGTTGCAAGATTCAAATGAGATAATATTTGTAAAGAGCTTAGGTCAGGGCTGGGGAACCTGTAGCCTTCAGGCCACATGTGGCCTCTAGGTCCTCAAGTGCAGCCCTTTGAATGAATCCAAACTTCACAAATCAAAGAAGTTTGGATTCAAAGGGTTGGACTTGAGGACCTAGAGGGTCACATGTGACCTCAAGGCTATAGATTCTCCAGCCTTGATTTAACATAATGGCTGGTGCAGAGCAGGCGCAATTTACCCCTTTCCCCCTCCATGCCTTTTCACTCCTTGTAAGCCATGCCAAGAATATTCTCCTCAAATCTACCTCTTGGATTCCCTGGCTAAGATTAAATCCCACTTTCTCCAGGAGGCCCCCCACCCACAGCGGCTTCTGACATTACCTTCCATTCTCTCTCTCGATACACACAAATACATATGTGTATCTGTACCTATATAACTTCTATATGCACAATTATGTGCATGTTGTGTCCTTCATCAGAATGCCAGCTGCCTAGGGACAAAGACCATTTTGCCTTTCTTTGTAGTCCTAGCACTTAGCACAAGCCTGGACTAAGTACAAAGCAGGCACTTAATGTTAGTTGACTGGAGAAGTTCAAGTATGTATTAGTGGAGAAAGTAATCACCTAGAAAGGAAATTATAACTCTTTCCCAAAGTAAAAGTATCTAGTACTCTGCGTAGCTATCTTATTTCTCCTAGTAGACTTTAGGTTTCTATAGAGCATCACACTCATGAGACAGGAGAGTTCAACTTACAAACACTACTTATATGGCAAGAATATCCTACCTCTAATTCCTTATATTACTTGCCTGTCACAGCAGAGAGGTCTCTGCTTTCCTCCAAGAGAAAAAAAAGGCAGGAACAAAGGGAAAAGAGAATAATAGGGTGAAATTACTCAAGAGTAGAGAGAAGAAGCCTGCCTGACTCTGTGTAGAGAAAAGAAAAAAGACTGTTACCTGGAAAGGGAACTAAAGACTAGGGTCTTTCTGACTTCTCAGTTTGCCAAATGCATCTCAATATACATTATCCCATTGAAACAAATGGAAAATGTTGCATTTTGAGTTAAATAGGCTTTTGTAGAATGATGTGGAAAACTTAACCAACACATAGTATGTTGTTTATATGGGGAAAAACATTTGAAGTTCAAAACAACCAACTTATAAGTAAACTTTTAGATCACAACCCATTTGAAAATTGGAGGCTATATGAAGCGTAAAGAGCATTAAAAGTCACAGTTGGGAGACTTAGGCCCTGTTTTGGAAGACATCATCAATTACATGCAATCTCTGGAGCCTGTTTTCCTAATGATAAGGGGCAGTCAGGCTGGACTGGGTGAGAATAGAAGTTCTAAGATTTCTTTTTATCTCTAAAATGCTGATTTTTTTAGTACATCTTTGTAACCCCAACAGCACTATGTGTGTATTTCTCAGTAAACAGTTGAATAATGAATTTGATATTGACTTCAGAGTCAATGATTAGTCAAAGAGCTGGGATAATTAAAATACAAGCAAAAGGTCTAAACAAAATCTTCATATTTTAAAGGCACAAACCTGTTACGCTGGACAGTACAAACACTCTCTCCTCTACTAGTTCCACAATATTCCTCTCTGGCATATACTTCCATATTCCTGGCTTCGCTTAAGATCCCAAGAGAAACTATTTCTTCACATCTGTGAGGATTACACTTCAGGTATAGGAAGCAGGAACTTTCATCTTCATTGTCCACTTTCCTCTTCAGAAGCACAAGATCCTCACTGAAAGATTATTTGTTTTTAATGTCTATTTAGTTAACAATATGAGCTATTATTAGATACCATAACTTTTGAGCTTTTAATTCCAACTGCTGCCCACAAGCTGAAAACTATACCTCTAGTACAGAATGACAAACTACTAGCTTTACTGGGAATTCACTTTCCAATTCCTTGTATTCATCTTTTTTTCCTCTGTCTTCCTTTTTTCTTAGTGGGAAGCAAAAGAAAAATATAAGGTCCTTTTCAATTCCATGAGAGAAAGAAAAAGTTGTTTTTTTGGAAGCTAAACAAGTGGCTGTGAATACACACACACACACTACCCTTAAGAAAAACTGCAACCTCTCTTGGGCTGTTTCCTCCCCCATAAAATAGGTATAGTCAGAGAAGTCAGTAACTACTTTGAATTTAGGAACAGCTTCTAAGTGCTATTTCAGAAAGGAGTGAAGAATAGCCATGGCAAGTTTTTTTACTGAACAAGCTAGGAGTAAAACATAGAGCATATAATAACATAGAAAAACCGCAAGTACAGGGGAAAAAAGCACTGGATCTAAAATCAGAAGAATGTGAGATCTCGCTCTGCCACTTCCTACTTGGCACTGGGCAAATCATTTTAATCAAAATGAATCCCATCAAAATGCGGAAAAGACTTGTCCTACCTACTTCACAGGCTTCATAACAGGGACCACAGGGATCATCCTATCCACTCTCCTCTCTTTAGAGATGAGAAAATATTAGCAAGTATAATAAAATAGCAGACATATGTAGCAAATTAAGGTTTGCAAAGCACTTTACGTTTCTCATTTGACCCCACCCTACCCTCCTTCCAAAGAGTTAAACATACTGGTATTCAGTTAAAATGAGCCCACTGTACTGAGACACTGAGAGGTTAAGTGACTACACAGCTAATAGGTGCCAGGGGTGGGTTTTGAACCTATTTTTCTTTGTCTCCAAGTTCATCATTCTTTCTATAATATCATACTAGTAAACTAAGGCCTGAGGACACAAAATGACTTCCCAAAGTCATATAGGTGAAGAAATAAGCAGAGCTGAGTTGTAAACCTAAATCCTAAGAACCATGCTACCTTCTTGTGAGGTAAATGTTTTGTAAACAAAAAGCTCAACAAAAATGTGAGCTACAGTTATTACAAAATTGATAGCTGGATACTGAATCCCTTCTGCATATGTGTGTATATAAGATCACAATATTTAAACCATGAAGGGACATTTTTACTGACATAAATGTAACTTTAAATTTTGCAAAATACTTTATGTAAATTATTATGTACTCCTTTGAGCCCCCAATAACCTGAAAAATAGGAACCACAAGTATTATTATCCCCAATTTACAAATCAAGAACTGGGGGTACAGCGAAGTTAAATGAGTAGTTCAGGATTACACAAAATGGTGTTTCAGGGAATATTTGGATCCAGGTCTTCCTGATTCCAAATTCTAGAGCCAACACTATATCTATTGGTCTGTACACCCAACCTCATTTTATAGATGAGGAACCTTAGGGAGATTAAGTGACTGGACCCAAGTCATACTGACAAAATACATACATACAAAATACATTCACACATACAAAATACATACATACAATTGTGTATACACACAGAAATACACTCTACACACACACATTATCTCACACTATATGTATATACACATACATACACAAAGTGTGTTTATGTAAATGCATAGTCGCACAGGAGGAGAAAGTGAAACTAGTGACCTTGCACAGCCCTGCCTCACTCAAAACAATCAAGTGCAAGTCATGTCATCATTTCTCTGACGTCATGGTCCTCTTTGAACACGAAGGGCAAACACAATATACACACATAATACATTATGTAATTTACATCATACACAAATGTGGGCAAAATAATTTATATATTACACAAGTGTATTTATGTAATATATACTACACACATACACAATACACACAAGCACGTGTACGCAAATACGTTGTCTGGAAAGAACATTGGACTTACAGCCAGAGGGATCTAGGTTGCAATCCTTGTTCCTACACTTGTCAGCTGTGTGACCAGGAATGTGTCTATTCAAGTTAGTCTATTAATTTAATTATATACTCTGTACCAGGTATTGTGCTCAATATTGGGAATAAAAGAAAGTCAGTGAGCCCTACCATGGGCCAGGCACTGTGCTAAACTCTGCTGGATACAAATAAAAAAAGGCAAAAAGTCCCTGCTCTCAAAGAACTCATAGTCTAATGCAAACAACTGCACAGACAAACCGCATGCAGGATAAACTTGAGACACAATAGAGGCAGGCCACTAGCATCAAGGAGGGTAGGAAAGGCTTCCTGCATAAGGGATAGGAGGTGAGGCTTGAAGAAGTGCCGTCTGAGCCTGTGTCTTTACCTGCAAGGTGAGGTGGTCCGAAGTGAGGGGCTTCCCATGTTATCAGTCCATATCCACACGTGCACACACCTACCCACACACATGCACCTGGGAAGGCGCCTGAGAATGCATGCGTGCGCACCTATGCACGAATACGTACACGTGCACTCGTGCATCGCTGCACACACCTGTCCGCGTACACCTGGGCACACACTCCCCGCCCCTCCCGCCGCAGGGAAAGGCGGCTCACTGTTAGGCCCAGGGTCATCCCCTCCCCCAGTCGCCCACCTCGGGCCCCGGGGCGGGGCATCCAGGGATCCCCGGGTCCCCCCACTTACCCCAGCGCCGGCGGCCCCAGCGCCTCCTCTCCCCAGTCATCGCCGCCGCCACCGCCGGAGCCTCCGAGGCCGGCCGAGGCCAGGCGCAGGCTCTGAGCCAAGCCCCGCCGAGGGGCCTCCCAGGACGAGGTGGCCACCAAGCGGGGAGTCTCCCCGCAGTCCTCGGCCCCCGGCTCCATGGCGCCCTCGGCCCCTCGGGCCGATGCCGCCTCCACCTCCCGCGCCAACCGTTCCCTTGCCGCCCTAGCTGGGCCGGGCCGGCCCCACCCCCACCCCGAATCCGGACCGAACCGACCGGGGCAGGGGCTTGAGGAACCTCTCTAGAGTGAGCACGTGTTTCAGACCGGGTACAGTTCGCCAGAGAAAGGGCCACTTCCGGATACCTTAGCAAGCCCTAGCCGGCCGAGAAAAGATCACGTGAACTAGGCGCCAGGAGCTGCGCATGCGTGTGACGGTTCTCCTTGGCCTCCCAGTTCCCCTAGAAATAGCAGTGAGAACGAGGGAGGGGGAGGAGCCAGAAAAGGACATGCGCATTTCCTATGCAGCGCTTTCCAACCTGTTCTTTGCTGGTTCATTCATTAGTTTAACTAGCCTTTATTAAGCGCTTCTGGAGATACAGACGCAAACGTCTCCTGCTGTCAAAATGCTTGTTCTACTGAGTAGAAGGGGGAAAGGAAAAATATCAAACTATCTATAAAAGGGAGTGTGGGGAAGGGGCACTCGCAGCTTTGGGGAATTAAAAGGGCCTTTTTTAGAAGTGCCATTTAACCTGCATTTGTACGGAAAGTAGGAGTTTTGAGACAGGGGTGAGGAAAGATAAATCTGTGCAAAAACTCAGACCTGAGAGAAGAGGGAAAGATGGTTAGCCTAGACTGGTTAGGGCAGGGTCCTCTTTGGGAATTCAGGATACCATTATATAGTGCTTACATCAACCCTGTGAGGGTTAGAAGTGGGGAAACCGAGACCTAGTGAGGTTACAGGACTTGTCCAGGGTCATGCCGATGTTAAATGTCAGGCAGTATTCAGACTTAACTCCCTGACTCCAAGATGACCCCCGGGGAGATTTCAGTAATGTTGTTGGGTGTGTTCAGGGCCTCTGATAGTGACTCACCTGCTAACGTGGAGAACATGTTCCAAGAACTCGCCCATTTTAGAAAACCAGGACAAATTTTGGGAGGAGATTGTGAAGGGAAGCAGAAAAGTTTGGGTCATCAAATAAGGATTGAAGGTTTGATAAATGTGAGAGCTATTAAAAGAAGAAAGATCTTTGGTCAGGGAACAACTAAAAGAAGAGATGGTACTTCCTGGGAAAGACAAGATTTAGATTGCTGGAGAAGGGAACTGTGAGAACAGAGCTACAGAATTTACCACGGAACAATTCCTTCCCCCTGACCTCTGCCACTTACTACCTGGGTGACCTTAGACAAGTTGTTTAACCTTTTTCAACCTCACTGTCCTCATTTATAAAATAAGAGGGATGGACTAATGTTTCTTGGAGCTCTAAATCTATCTTTCTATGGTCCTCTGACATTCATCTTGATGATTGTGTTGACAGGTGTTCTCATAAATTTAAACTTGTTTTCCATACTATAGAATACAAGTATACTCTTCAGGGCTGTCCATCAAGTTAAATATTTTCTGCCCTCCTCAGTTTAGCTTCTGTTTAGTAGATTGGCCCAAGTTGGATCTGATGGGATACAAAAAATATTTTAGTATTTGAATCAGTTAATTGCTTTTAATGAGGAATAAAAATACACAAATTACTACTATTATCTACAAAAACATACTTAATCACCCTAGATGGAGACATCCCTGAAGTAGTTCTATCAAGTCTGAAAAGCTTCTGAGAAGGCAGGTTTCTATTTACTCCATGGACAGGTCCCTCTGACCAGATGACTTAAATTGATAACCCCAGATTACTCACTTGGGGACAATTTCCCAAGGACCTTCATCTCTTTGGTTATTTAACTGTGTCTGTAGCATAATTCCACCCTCATCTTTCCAGTGTTTTTAACATAAATGAATGAATGTTGTATTTTAACAAAAGCATTTTCAGCATTTATTGCTATAATAATAAAGATTTTATTATTTTTGTCATATTCATAGATTTTTCAATTATTTTGAACTTGGGTTGTTAAAGTTCTCTATTGTTCTGTTAATCTGGGTTTTTTACATTTCTATAAACATTGATCTATTTCTTTTAAGTTATCAGTTTCCTTGCCATATAATTGGCATAATAGTTCGTAGCAATTTCTTTTATTTCATCTTTATAAGTTGTCATTTCACGTTTTTCATTTTTTATATTTGTGATTCGGTTTTCCTATCTTACCAAATTAGCTCTTCCTCCACTGACCCCACTTTCTACTTCAGCATCTCCCCAATAGCTGCCAAAGATGAGGCTCACATAGCAGCAAATGGGCACCAAAGATGGACTGCTGGAGCAAGAAAAATAAACTCTTTAGCAATGTTAGAGCACGTGTTCCAGTGTTTTCTTTCCTTTCCTACCTCCCACCCTGAAGGGTGGGGAGGAGGTTGGGGAGGGATGACTACACTGTATCCCTTGGTCTTTCTTCTCTTTCCTCTTCTCTGCTTATCAAAATACAAATCAGTACCACCATCTGATTTTCCTAGATGCCCGTATTCTTTCCAAAGTCCAGGGCACATGCTTTCTATTCTGTCCTAATGAGAAGACACCTTCCTCAAAATCCTTTCTTTTGAGACCTTTAAGAAGGATCTACCTCTTAACTAGATTCCCCACCCTCTGTGCCTCACTCCTCCACACTCCTTACCCTCCTCCTACAACTGGACTACCATAAGATGATTTAATAGATTTTTTTCCCCAATTCATTTTTTTCATGCCATCCTAACATACACCATACAGAGCCTGTGAATGGCTGACTAAAAAGCCTTAAGAGCAAAAAACCACAGCTCAGTAAAGGATAAGATCTTTCCAAAAGCTACAAATTAGGGTGTTCAGTTGTTTTGTTCATTTTTTTTGAAAGGGGTGGTATTTATTGTAGTGTCATTTTTAGTGTCATACATATATTTAGAAGTTTTTTTGCACTATAATTAGCATGATTCTTCCCAGTTTCTGGGCTGGAGCTGGGGAAATACACACATATACACACATATAATCATTGTGTTCATCCTTCATTTTCAAAGAAGACCATGACATCAGAGAAATGATGACATGACTTGCACGGGATTTTGTTTTGAGTAAGGGAGGGATGTGCAAGGTCACCAGCCTCACTTTCTCCTCCTGAGCCATCTGGATCCAGTGACCAGATATTCATCAGGATGACTGGAGATGACCTAGGATGCAATGGGAGACCTTGGCCTTTTTCTCCTAAGGCCTATTCAGGTACTTAGAGTGAGACAACATGCATTCAGTGAATAGGCCTGTTTCAGAAGTAATCAGGGAAAGGCCCTTTTAATGAACAAAAGAAAAAAAAATGAGTAAATCAAGCTGGGGGGGGAAAGAGCAACAGTTATTATTGATAATCACTCTTAAGCCAGGGGGGTCCAGAAAATAGCCCTTAAGTGGAGCTTGGGCAGGGACCTATTGTTGAATTCTACCAGACCAGACTGACAAAAAAAAGAACATAGTTACATTGTTCCCATTTGTTTGCAAATAAGATATAAAGAAGCAATATTCTGGGTCATGAACTTGACTCCTCACAGCTAGAGCCTGAGAGGCACTGAATTCATCCTTGATGAAATTGACTGAATTACTCCAAGTTGTGGTTAATTTCTCCTCCACCCCCAACCAGTTTCTCACATATCCACCTCAAACCAAAAAAAAAATTAATAATTTTGATAATTTTTATGTAGCCTTATGTTCAACTTGGGTCAAAAATCCCAACACAACACTATCTGCAGGTATTTTTATATTGCCAGTCCCCAGCATTAAACCTGGTCAATGTCTAATTGATGCTTCCTGATTGTTTCAGACAAAGGCAGAGATTTTTAACTTTTTTTTTCCCAAGGTGGGCCTACTGAGAAGTCTGGTGAAGTCTTTGCACCCCTTCTCAGAATCATGTTTTTAAATGCATAAAATCCAATTCATAAGATTTCAAAGAACTTTGATTATACAGGGATACAGCTATCAAAATATTATTTTTAAACATACACTCACAGGCCCCTGGTTAAGAACCCCCATTATAAAGTGAATGCAATTCTAGCAATTTTTAGTAGAGGCATTTTCTAGCTACACCATTCACTACATCTGCAACTAAAAAAGTAAGTAAAAGGACACATATATAATGCATATTATACATATATATGGCTATATTATTAGTCTTTTCAAGAAACTAACTCCTAATTTTATTTACTAATGGAGGGAGGAGATATTCAAAGTAGATTAGCTGTTAATTTTTTCAAACTAAAATTAGTTAAGTTTTCATTTCTTTGGTTCATCAATAAAAATAGTGCCTTAATGGTTAAGTATTCAATAAATGTCTTATAAATAAATAAATTTTCTTGGATAAACACCCTAATAAAATTTGTTGTCTTCACCTAGGTTACTGAGTAAGCTTTTCTTTGAGTTAATCTTAAGTGGCTTAGAGAGGCATCATTGCACAACGACTATAGGACCATTATCACACATGAAACTAAAAGATAATAAATAAAAGATAATCCAAAGTAATTATTGCATGAGAGCACTTGAGGGTTAGAACCAGGATGGCAGAGATAAGCCAAGAAGTTGCCTGAGCTCTCCCCATTTCTCCTCAAGAACAACATTAAATCAAGTCTCTAAAATGGATTCTAGAGCAATAGAACTTACAAAAAAGATGTAGTGAAACAATTTTCTGTCTTAAGATTACTTAGAAGGACTTCAGGAAAGACTTCTCTCACTTGGGTAAAAGGGGAACACAGCCCAGCAAAGACAATGACCATGAAAGTCAATTGTAGGCTCTTAACCACAGCACAGATCAACACCTGAGGCCCTTCAGTCCTAGCTCAACAGATCAGTGGCACAGCAGGCCAGCAATGAAGTCACCAGACCCATTGCAAAAGGCAAGTTGCCAGTCCCATAAACCAGACACCAACAAGCTCTACTAGGTTGGGCTCCACCATCAAAATGAGGAAACCTCCAGTACCTGAGGCCCCAGCATACAAAGCCAGTGACCAGGCTCCTGGCCTGCAGCACAATAAATTTGGGGCAGTGGTTCTTGTGCCCAAGGAGCATAGCTCACAACTTTAAAGGTCACAAAACAGGCAAAAGTATGAGCAGGAAGCAAAAAAGAATTGTCCATAGAGAGCTTCTGTGGGGACAGGGAAGATCAAAATCCAAACTCAGAAAAGAACAGCTATGTCATAATACCTACATGTGAAACGTCAAAGGGGAATATAAATCAGTCTCAAGCCCCAAAAGCCTTTTTACAAGAGCTCAAAAAGTATTTTAAAAGTCAAATAAGAGATAGAAGAAAAATTGGGAAAATAAATGAGAAGTGTGCAAGAAAGGGTCAAGAGCATGAAAAAGGAAAGACAAAAAAAAAAATTGGCTGAAGAAAACAATTCCTTAAAAAATACAATTGCCCAAATGGGTTAAAAATCCACTGAAGAAAACTTTATGAAAAGTAGAATTGGCCAAACAGAAAAGGAGATACAAAAGCTAACTGAAGAAAATAATTCCTTAAAAATTAGAATTGGGCAGACGCAATTATTGCATGGATCTATTCTCTACAGTATGCAAACCAAGAAAGGGTATACATTTTTAATTATAGAAATCTTCAAAAAAAAAGAAATCTTCATTATCAAAGATGTTTTTCATAGTATTGTATTTTGGGCAGCAAACACACATACGTGACTATAAAATTTTCTTCCACGTACATTGACTATTAAATCATTAATATTGTTAGTGATGACTATTTATACCTTTTAATACACTACCCAATCCAGTGACTGGCACATAATTAGTGCTTGATAAATGTTTATTAATTAATTATAATTGAAAACTCAGACTCTAGCTGTGTGACCCTTGGCAAATCATTTAACTCTTGCCTAAAATTAGAGAAGGAAATGGCAAACTACTCTAGTATCTTTGTCAAGAAAACCCCATGGACAGTTGGTCCACTGGGTCACAAAGAGTTGGCACAACTGAACCAAAACATACTTGTTTGATCCAGTCAGTGATAATGAACTTATACCAGGTGCCTAAGTGATATTTTGAATGTCCTCCTTTATTAGATATGTTTTTGCTATACATATACTCAACTTCAATTCAACAGACTTGAAACCTCTACTTAATCTTTGGTAGACATTATAATGAGCTCTTAAAATTGAAATCTGAGATTCTAAGTTGAATTTCAGGCAAATCATTTCCCTTCTCTCATTCTCAGTTCCTTTTTCCATTAAATGAGTGGGACTAGTGAGTCATCTAGCTTCAAAATCTTATGGTAATTAAGTCCTCTGTATCTGCAGTGTTGTTTGTAGTTTTAAAAATAGGCAAAGAAGAAATTTGAGGCAGGTACTTTTTCTTTAAAAGGAAGATATGATGAACTCCTTTTTTTCCTATAACTGTGGTGGGATTCTTTATGAAGTTACATGGATTAGACTAAACGTTTGAACAAGGACCTTCAGTGAGAATGGTGAGATGTATTGATAGGACCGATAAGAACACTCACCTGGCAGTTTATTGCCTTATACATAAGATACATTAAAGGTAGAAATGACCAATTCAATCTGACATTAGAAAACACAACGTCCCTCTTTAAAGTTTATTAACAAATGTATGTGCTAAAATTAAAATAGAATCTTTGTTTTGATAGTGTGACAGGGCACATGCAGAGCTGCCCTTCTTGCCAGGTATTTGAGCTAGCTTGGCTCTTGGAAACCTTGGGAATGAGAAGTCCCTGGATGCTCCTAGTCTGCCAGGTTTAACTCAGCAGTAAAAGACTGCAGTATTTTGGGGGAGGTGATAGCATTTTTGGCCACTGGCAGGAAGAGCAGATGACTTGGGACCTTTAAAAAGGGAGTGATTCTGCCCTTAAAAAAAGTCTCCAAAAGAAGCTGAAATGGAAAAGCAAAACATTGCTGACCTTCTTGCTATTCTTTGCACTCAACACTTCCATCTTTCAATGGCCTTTTCAATGGCTGTCCCCCATGCTGGAATGGAGAATGTCGGAATGTTGAAGAGTAGAGAAGTAGAGGGTTCTTGTGCCTTCAATCCTGCTGTGACCAGCACAGTTCCAATTAGATGATACATTTTCAAAAGTATAAATTAAAAAGAATAATATATGGGAAGCTTTCTACCAATGTCACACAGTTAGGTTTCAGTATTTTTTTGTTTTGTTTTTAAATAGAAGATAGAGGTTCATATCTCACCTCAGATACTGCCTTTGGAACATGAAAAAGTCACTTCCCTGGGTTTCCATTTTCTCATCTTTAAAAATGAAGGGGCTGAGCTAGATGGCTTTCTGATGTGAACTGTTTCTGTGGTACTTTTTGGTATATTTCAATTTTTTCAGATTATGAGCTTCAGATTCATGATGTTATGTTGAAAGAAAGGTAAATGTTCTTGTACCTCTATATTTCATGATTCAGTGACATATTCAGTATTATATATTATAAAATATATTTTAGATTGTGACTATATTATAAAATTATTTATATATTATGTATATATTATAAAATATAGTCATTCTTGGTAATATATCAGTGATTCAGCAACATTCTTTAAATAATTTCTAGATGAGAAATCTTCAACACTTAAATGTGTTCATATAGCTTTTACATTAAGTAAGAGAGCATGTAATAAAGGAGCACTGAATTTGGAATCAGAAAAACCTGACTTTTTTCTTTTCTGCTTGTGTTGTATAACCATATAAACTTCCTTAATCTCCATTTCCTCAACTATAAAATGGGAACAATATGTGCTTCACTAACCTGCCTCACAAGTTTTTTGTGAAGATATGAGATAAGGTATGTGAAAGCACCTCATAAACTATAAAATGCTCTGCAAACTCCAGTGGTTGTGACTGGCACTCATTTCCGTGCCTTTTATTCCTTTACAGATTCTATCTGTCTTATCTAATCTGATTTCTCATAGACATCTATGGTTGACTTTATGTCCCTCTGTTTATAGCATGAGGGCAGGGGACAGGAATGGAAGTCACACAGGACATAGTGACTTTGATTTCAAATACACACACACACACACACACACACACACACAGTCTTATATAATAAGTAATTGGGGCTTAATGGAAGGAAACTGCTGCTGGTTAACTGAAAATCACTGACATCTAAGTGACTGGCAACGTCAGAGTGAACTGGTAAATTTGGGGAAAAGCAGATAATTCACCTTGGTTAATGTTTGATAGGGGAAGAATAAAATAGCTGGTAAAAGTGGGTTACTGGATCTTAAAGGATTCCTAATTTGTAACAATTTGAATCTATATGATTAATGTAAATGCCCTAAATTAAACAGCAACGGCTTAAATCATTATAATAGGATAACAAATGTAAAACATTGTGATGTTAAGGAAATCTGAAGATCTTCCCGGCCTGCTTTGAGCTTTGGCTCAGCCCACAGCCCATGGTCCGAGGAGCAGGAAGGGTGTAGCAGGAAGAAAGAGTGAGGTGGAGCTGAGAGAGAGGCAGCAGGCAGAGCAAAACAGAGCAGAGCAACTAGCCTGCGTGAGAAGGGTATTTTGCTCAAGGGAGCTTGTTTGTGGGAAGCCTGTCTGAGGAAAGGTTTGGGGATGGCTGTTCCCCTTCTATTGGTAATGTGTACAAAATTCCTTTTTATCGTGGTGGAATTGGTTTTCTGATGTCTAAACAAATATTTTGGTTTCACGTTTCAGAAAGGGAATTTATATTTTGTGAATTTACCCTGGAAATATGCCTGCATCTCCATAGTGGCTGCTGTGGGTATCACATTGGTGCTACAAATACTTTGCAAACCTTAAAGTTCTATATAAATGCTCCCTCTATATAATGGCATCTGGGAAATTTAATTCTGGATTCCACTGGATTTGAATCTACCCTAAAAACAGTATCCTTAGAGACTTTGGAGACACAGTGTTACATGAGATAATGTACCTATAATTAGAAGGAGTCTTGGAAATCATCTAGTCCAATGTCTTCATTTTATTGAGGACATAACAGATCTAGAAAAGAGAAGTGCCAAAACTCACGAAGGTTAAGTAAATAACAAAGGTGAGAAATGAGACATGCCCCTTTTCCTGGTAAGCAGGTGGACCAGCCCTTCTCCCTGGCTTTCACATGAATATACTTATTTGGGATGCTTAATTATCTCCCCCAAAGTGACTTTTAGGTCAGTCTTGAGTCATGGAAGTTACTACAGATGGGCACAAGCCTGTTCAACAGGCTGATTTTAAGATTCTTACAATCATTTGCTTGGACAAGCATTCCTCTCTACTCTGCAATTTAACAGTGGTCTACCAAGCAGGCTCCTTTTTGGAAATCTCCTCTTCAACCCTCAAAAGAAACCCATATGTTTTGCCAAAACCAGAGAGGTCTAGGGCCTAGCTACTAGGTCAAGGGAACATCCCACAATTGAGGCTAAGAGCAGCTAATTAAAAGGCTGAAAAATGCTGAAGGTAAGATCTAGAACTGGTAAACAAATAATATCTTTTCTCCCCACCAATTAAAACTAGGGGAAGTCCAAAGAGGCAACTGAGAAGAGAAGCTCAGAAAGAATACTACGGAGTATAAAATCTATAGGAGTGGACTTTCAGGACTATGTGGACTCTCATTTCATATAGGGTCATCCAACTTCACAGGCCTGCCACTGGGACACTGAACTGATACACTGAGAGGGCCAAAGGGAACCATAATCTTACCCTTTCTGGGACCAATTGACTGTGGAGTCTGCATTTATTCAGGTATCCCTGAATAAATATAGAACCAAGAAATACTTATAGCAACACTTGTAAGCAAAGTCCTGGGAACCAGAAAGATTCCCAGCTGTTGAGCAAAGACTAAACAATTGTGGTATATCTAATAGCTATGGATGAAATGGATGGAATTAATATGTCACAGGCAAAATTAATTGAAAATTTCGAGAGCATCCTTTATTAGCCAGGCTGGCGGCTGCCTCATGTAGAGACCCAGAGGAGACAGCCCCAAACTGAAGTGGGTAAGTGCATTTTAAGCATTTCAGCGCTACTTGGTACAGCCTTGCGGTTTCCACAACAAACAGAGTTCTGACAGAGTAAGAGGGGGCTTGCTACTAGGCAAGAACCCCCAAAACAGAAGAGGTTGTCAGGGAGTTACTAGGCGCATAACCCCTAACAGAAAACAGGTGCCAGTAGAAGTAACCAATCAGGAAAGGGGGGGGGGGGCTCAGCAGAAGGTGGTTACCTGGTAATGGAGGGCTAACATGGGGGGGCACAGGTGGTTACCATGCAAATGGACTAAACAAGAAATGACTGTTAACAATTTATCAGATATTAAACCAAAGGGGAATAACATTTTGACAGCGGCTTAACAACAGAAAGAAACTGTTACTAGGCAAGTTATTCAACCCTGCCCAGTAACCTAACAGATATCTCTTGGCCTAGGGACCCAGGGAGAAATAATGTCCATTTTAAGGAGAACTGGTTACTTCCTCTTTGCTTGGCTTACTTTGTGAGGTGGTGCCACTCATTCCCAAGCTCCTCTCTATTCAGGAGTAGCTTTCTCATTATTTAACACCCTTATCCCCACAGCTCAGGGACAAAAATTTTCTCCTTTCAGCAATCAGGAAAAAAGGATGGGAAAAGAAACTGTCTCAGGCAACAGGCTCCAAAAACTAACTCCAGCTAATTTTTAGCCTTTCTCCCAACCATGGTTGCCTCAAGCTCTTTAAGTCTAGGTTTTGGTCTGGACTTTGGTCTGGCTCACTCTGATTTGGGGAAGCTATAAAAATATTCATCAGTAAACATTTCATTTCTACCCAACTGTGAGCCCCCAATACTGGGAATGTTCCTCCAAATTATGAAATTTATCTCCCCAATAGGTAACTCACTACCTATTTGCTTCCCTGGCATGAACACAGAAATCAGTACAGTAATAACCACAGTCTTAGAGAAAATCAGTTTCCTTAAAGCAAATGGAAAAATAGAATGCAAACAGACTTAAGGAAAAAAAGATTAGTGCCTGGTACAGTGGTGCACACCTATAACTAAACAACTGGAGAGACTGAGACTGAGGGATCTCTTGAACTTGGAGTTCTTTGCTTTGGTGGGCTATGCTGATTGGGGGTGTGCCCTAAACTAAACCCTCTGCAAGGGGTGGGAGGAAGAGAGGAAGCTCCAGGTTGCCTAAAGAAGGGGTGAACCTGCTCAGGTCAGAAACAGAGGAAGTAAAAACTCCCGTGCTGATGAGTAGTGGGATCAAGCCCATAAGTAGCACTTCCAGTCTGGGTGATATAAGGAGATGCAGTCTTAGAAATAAAACAAACATGGATTAGTAAAGTCGATTCCTCATTTCCAACAGAGGATCCAGTAGAGAGATCCAATGTAGACTTTGCCAGGTTCTGCTTCTGCAGACAACCTCTGCCTTGTTCTGGCTGACTTACACTCCACCTCCATCCCACAGTCCCAGATATCAAAGTCCTCTTCCTACTGGTCCCCCCTTTACGGAGGGTGTGGCATCTGTAAGGAGTGGCACCATTTCTTCCAAGGTCTCTCCCTTCTCTACCTCCTTTTATATAATGCCCAAGTTTCCCCAGCCATCAGGGTTTGGCAATAACAGGCAGTGAATGGGCAAGGCATTCAAGATAGTGCATAGTTCAATTGTTCAAGGACTGAGATAGGAAAAAGGAAAGTTGTAGGCTGGGAGAGAACGGAAGAGTGGGGGGAACAGAGGTCACAGTGAGGAAGACAAACAGGGTAAGGCATAAGGTGTTGCTCAAGATACAAGAAAAGATGGGATGAGAAAAGACTACGATATGATAAAAGTATTTTTGCATTCATAAACAGTTTTTAAAAGCTAGCATTTAGGATATAGGTCTTTAAGGTTTGCTAAACCTTATGTCACCTCAATGGATCCTCACAACAACCTTGTGAGGTAGGTGCTATAAATTCCCATTTTACAGATGAGGAAACTGAGGCTGTGAGGTTAAGTGAGGGAGCCGGATCCACACAGCTAAGTGTCAAAGGAAGGGTTTGAACAAAAGTCTTCCCGACACCAACCTACAATACACCACAATGGGACTCTACAAAACAATGCCTAATGTTGTAAAGAATTCATCTTTGATGAAATCAATTTTTAACTTGGTCATTTTAAAGAGGAAACATTCTTTATGCAAGTGTTAATCGGGATCCCTTTCCTTACTCATAGCTGATTTGCATAGCCGCAGAGCACACTGTTCTGGAAGACCCTCCAAAATACCAAGGTCCAAAACGGCTTACAACTCGGTGGGCACTGCCCATTTCCGTGGGCTTCGGCCTCCCACCGCGGCCAGAGCGCTATCTCCTATCGCCCCCTCACGGTGTGAGTAGTCATCGCTAACATTTATATTGCCCGGAGGATGTCCGGAGCTCGCAGGGGCAAAGCCCGTCCTTTAGCTGGCAGGGGGACGGAGGCAGCCCGCCTAACTTGGCGAGGGCACGCACTGTAATACTAATAAATAATGAGAATGGTCGCTTAGCGATTGGTAAAGGGCTTTATAAATATCCCCTTTTGACAGTTAACAAGAACTAATATTTATAAAGTGTTTACCAAAGTGCCAGGCATTGTGCCAAGCATTCTATAATTGTCATTTGATTCACACAAGTATCCGGAGGGAGGTGTTATTATTATCCCCATTTCATGGCTGAGGAAACTGAGGCAGGCAGAAGTGCAGCCCGGGGTCCCACAGCTACTAAATGTCCGAGGCAGAACTTGAACTAAGATCTCCCTGACTTGGCTCATTATTAGAGAACGTGGCCCTCCGTGTCCGCGCCGCCCGGGTTCCTTCCACTCCCGGATGACCCCTCCATGGACACGGAGGGGTCCCTTCCCCCGCCCCACCCTTCACCCCGGTTCGGTTCTATCCGATAATAACACATGCGCTTCAGTTCTCCCCCATTTCCTGGAGAAATGAAGGCACGAACCGGGCTGGCATTGGCAAGAAGCAAAGAAGGATGACCCAGTGATGGGAAAAGCCTGCCTTTGGGAGTCATGGAGAAAAAGAAGGGAAAAACTCGCAACAAATAAGTTCTCGCCTCCACCTACAGCACTGAGCGAGCGCGTGGGGCGGGGCTTGAGGAAATAGACGGAAAACATAGCTTCTTGTGATTGGATGAAAGGCCTGCCCATCAAGCTCTCTAGCCAGAGGCCTTAGCTAGTACACCGTGCGCATGCGCGCTAGGCAGAGGGGCGGTCGGAGGGACCGTGGTCGGCCGGCGGCACCGTGGTCGGCAGGCGGCACCGTGCTCGGCCCGCGGGGGTTCTCTTCTCCCGGTCATCATGAAGAGAGAAGAAGCCCCCGGGGAGACCGGGAATGAGGGGCACGCTCAGCTGGGATTCTGCGTTCTCAGCGGCCTGCCAGGTTCAGGAAAATCTACTCTCGCCCGCTCCCTCCGCGACCAGCTGAGGCGGAAGCAGGGCTGGGACGTGGCGGTCATCTCGTACGACGACGTCATCCCGGAGACCTTCCTCGAGGGCGAGAACTCCCAGCTGCTGGTTTGTAGAGCCCGGTTCCGAGGTGGGCGGGGACGCGGTCCCGCTGGACCACGGAGCGGCCGCGTTGGGGTTTCTGCGGGCTTCGGGTTCCTCCGGGGCCCCGGTCCTCTTAGGTACCGGTAAAGGAATTCCCAGGGGTGGCCCCGAGCGCTGGGCCGGGCTGCTACTTAACCCTGTCACTTTACGCCCCTTTTCCTTGGTGGGCTCCAGAGGTAATTGATCTCCCTCCCTCCGGGAACGCCCCGGCCCGCTGTGCGCTTTAGAGAGGCTCCAGCACCGGGGGTCCCACGTTGGCGGAGGACCTAAAAGGACAGCCGTCTCGGGGCTGCGCCGTCCTGGTGCATGTCTCCGTGTGAACCAGATCGGCCCGGGGTTCTTAAGCCCTCCTGTGCCGGGGGGGACGGTGTCCGTAGGGAAGCGGATGGACAGTAGAACTGCCCCATAGGACCTGAGTTCAGATGTGACGTAAGTGGCCCCAGAGGCAAGGCCCTGAACCACTGCCTGCCTCGGTATCCTCAGCTGTCAGATCCGGATAATAACAGCACCCAGTTCCCAGGGTGGATATGAAAATGGAAGGAGATGATATTGTAAAGTGCCCTGTAAACGTTCAAGTGTCATGTAAATGCTATCTGTTATTAATACTTAAAAACAAAATAGGATTGCAAATAATACCGAAATGCAATTATCAATGTTTTTTAAAAATAAGTTAATGGACCCTAGGTTAAGAACTCCTGATCTAAACCAGTGCCCTCATTTTACAGGTGAGAAAACTGAGGCTCAAGCGAGGTTAAGTCACTGCCCAGGGAAGGTAGTAAGCATTTATTAATCATCCACTATGTGCCAGGTACTGTGTGAAGTTATTTACCAATATCTCATTTAATTTTCAAAACCAGCTTGGGGAGTAAGTGCTTTCATGATTCACTCCGTTTCATAGCTAGATAGAGGTTAAGTGATTTGACAGAGGTTGCACAGCTAGTGTCCGAGGCCAGATTTGGACTCTTGCTTTCCTGACTCAAAGCCCAGCATTCCAACCCCTGTGCTGCCCAGCAGCCTCTAGGCAGCTTACAAAGGTAAAGTCCGTAGCTAGGGTTAGAATCTTGGTCCTCTGATACTGAATCCTTGGCTTCTTAGGGTTGGTTGTCTTAATTCTAGTGTCAGTAGCTTGCATTCATTTAGCTCACTAGAACTTGTGAACCCTCTTCCTCATGTGAGGTAGGTGGTGTGCCCTGTTACTTTCTCCATGTTGTAGAATGGTATAGGTAATAATAGCTAACGTTTCCATAGCACTTACTGTGTGCCAGGCAGGCACAGGGCTAAGGGCTTTACAGATACTATGTCAATTTGATTCTCACAACAACTCTAGGTAGTAGGTGCTACTATTGTTCCCATTTTATTAAGAAACTGAGGCAAACAGGTGAAGTGGCTTGGCCAGGGTGCAGCTAGTCATGTCTGAAGCTGGAGATGGGCTTGAGTCTTCCTGACTTAGGGGTGGGCAGGCGCCCTGTGATGCCTTCTAGCACCTCAAAGATGTTAAGGTCTTTGTCTTTTTTGGGCTGAAGCCCATTTCTTCTTCAAGATTCACTCTTTTGTATGCCATTTGCTGTGGTTCTGGGTTATTTGTTCGTTATAAGCTGGGTCCCTGATCTTTTAGCAGGTGATTATCTCCTGCCCATTTAGAAAGATACTTCAGCCAAAGTGGGCACACAGGTTTACTCTGTAGGATGTGTCGTGTTGGTGGTGTGGATGGTATAACTTGGGCCTTCTCTTACCACTCTATTTCTAAGGTTTATGAAATAATGTTGCCAGTGTTGTCAACCCTGGAATAGCCTCAGAATTATTAGTTGCTTTTCCTAGCCCCGTGTTTTTTTCCCCATCTTGTTTTGTGAATGACATTTCTCTTTTTTTCAATTTTGAGAGTATTTTAGGCACACAAAACTCATTGTGTTTGCATAATCCCTCCTAGGCTGTCTTACTACAGTTGTATTTCTAATTTTGGAAAGTCTTTGAGTCTGTCTCTTGCCTGAATTAGTGATAGAGCAGTGGTAAAGAACAAATTTCTCTGAGCTTGGCATCTTTGTCCAGTGTAACCCGCTTTAAAGCTTATCCATCACCTATTATTGAACATCATATGTTTTGTCTTTTATAGCCATCCCAGTGGAAATCATTCCGACATGAACTTTTGACCTACCTTGAACATTTTCTGATGGCCATCATTAATGGATGCAAATTATCTGCCCCAAACTCGAGGACTGAAGTCATGTGGGAAAGTTTTGTCAGCTGCTTGAAAGATCAAGATCTTGTATCTTCTGGAACTGGAAAGGTCCAGGGTTATTGCTTAACCAGTGCAGCTCTGTCTCAACCTTTGTATCTAATCTTGGATGACAATTTTTATTACCAGAGCATGAGATACGAAGTCTACCAACTGGCTCGAAAATGTAATTAAATGTACTTTTTCTTATATCTTGGTAGTGAGGTGATGTAGTAGGCAAAGTGCTGAGCTTGGAATCAGGAAGACTTGAGTTAAAAACCTGCCAGAGATACTTCCTGAAAAAGTCATTTAAATTCCATCAGCCTCAGATTTCCTCATCTGTAAAAAGGGGTTAATAATAGCAGCTACCTCATACGGTTCTTGTGAACAATCCCATGAGATGACATATATCAAGCACTTTGCAAACCTGAAAGTTCAATATGAATGTTAGCTTTTATGAAGCTGATGGTGATCTTAGGCAGTATTTTGAATTCCCTCAACACTGGCAGTACTTTAGTTCTCTTAAGAAGTGTGTTAAATTCCCAGAGATCGGAGCTGGAACTAATGATTTTTTGGAAGCCAAAATAATTTTTCAAATCTTTGTAGTTATTGCACACATTTTCTTAAAAATTATGCATCATAATTTCTGATTTGAAACATTTACTTACGAATATTTTTCTTTTAACTCTTCAGATTCCTCAGGCTTTTGCCAGTTATTTTTAGATTGTCCAATTGAGTCCTGCCTAGAAAGGAATAGGCAGAGAAGTAAACCAGTACCTGATGAGATCATACAGCAGATGGCAAGAAAGATAGAATCTCCAAACATTCAGAAAAATGCATGGGAACACAACAGTCTCACTGTTAGGAGTGCCGGATCTGACTCTGACAACAAGTATGTTCTGGGGGGTCAAGGCTTTTGCTGGAATATTTTATTAGATATTACATCTCTGAATGCAATCTTGAGACAGACACCCTGTAGCGATTGCCTGTAAAAAGACTTATAACAAACAGTGGAGTTGATGCCAATTCATTTAAAATTCTGCCCAATAGCTTTGTAGTTATATAGATTATAGGACAGCTAGACAGATCCATATTTATGCATTCAAGCACTGTGACAGTTGTGTACTTCTTGTCTACTGCAGCCCATGAGTTCCCTTTCCTTCTGCCGCCCCCCTAGCAATGGGTAAAACACTTTTTTCCCTACAGTTTAATTCACTAAACAAACATTTGTTGAGTAGACACTGCAAGTTATTAGAGAAAAGACACATGCAAATAAGTTAGAATGTGGAGATGTAAACAAGCTGATATAAGAAATATGAAAAGGGGAAGTGCCCCTTTCATCAGGGAGGGGAATAGGAAAGATTTCAGTGGAAGATGAGGCATCTGAAGGTAACAGGGAAGGAGGACAATTATTTCATCGGGCAGAGCTTTAAGGAATATGTGTGAGGCATATTGGTACCCTGCATCAGAAGTGTCAAACTCACAGATTCAATGTAATTGAGAAATGTTTAGCAAAACAAAAATACAGTATAGCATAGATAATGTTCATTTGTGGTTTTCTAAGTTAATAGGCTGCTCATAGGGAACCACCTCTATTTGCTTGACACACCTGCTCTACATGATTGTGTGGGGTGGAAAATAGGGTGAAGCAAGATTGACAAGGCCAGAACCAGGAACGTGTATTTTATCCAGTGAAGAGAGCTAGGGAAGTCTTTTGAGAGGGCTCATGGTATCAGGGAGATTTTGGCAGCTCTGTAAAAGAGTTGTTGAGGGAAGAGCCTAGAGTCAAGGCAGTTGTTGGGGTTGATTTTAGTAGTATCGGTGAGGTAACAAAGACCTCAAGGAGGCTGATGTCAGTGTGCATAGAGAGGACAGGAATATTGGGGAGATGCCACAGAGGTGAGTGAAGGCTTTTGAGATCTTCTAGTCAGGGCTTCTTAAACTTTTTCCTCTTGTAACCTTTTCAGCATTTCTTAAATTGTGGGTCATGCAGCCCCATATGGGATCATGGTCCACACTGAATCTTTCTGTTACTCAGGGTCCTTATCTATGAGATGGAGATAATACTATGTCTAATACCTACCTCACACAGTGTCATGGGGGTCAGGTGAGATATGTACGTCAAGTACTTTATGGACCTTAAATCACTACATAAATGTCAGCTAGAAATTAGAGTATAAATAAGACTTGTCAGTTGGTTGGATGTAAGGGCTTGGGGAGAGAAAACACTAAAGATGACTGAGTTTTCAAGTCTGTGTAATAAGGAACATTTTGGCTCCATAAATAAAAATAAGGAAATCGAGGAAAGAAGTATATTTTGAACAAACAAGGAGTTTATTTGTAGATATGTTAGTTTGTGTTGTTGGAGGGAAATCCAGGTAAAGGTGTCCGGCCATCTATTTAAAATATAGGCCTGGAATTAAGGCAAGAAATCAGAACTGGAGATACACATATACACCTGTGTGTGCGTGTGTGTGTGTGTGTGTGTGTGTTTGTGTTTCTTTGGGTGTCATCCGAATAGATAGAAGATAAGACCACTGAAGTAGAGAGTTTAGAAAGAGATGGTGACCAAGGAGAGAGCCTTCAGGAACACCCTTCCCTAGGGAAGGAAGAAAAATGATAAAAGTGAAGACTGGAGATGTCATGCAGAGAAGAGAAAACCAAGGTGGGAATATGAAGAAGGCAGAGTCATCAAAGCTCAAATGCTGCAAAGAGGTTGAAGATGAAAATTAACGAAAGACTGTTGTTTGATAACGAAGACTTGGTCATTGGAGACCTTGAAGAGAGCGGTGGACTGTGGAGAGAACTGTGGACAGAAGCTAGACTGCAGTGGATTTGAGTAATGAATGGCTAACAGAAAAGGAGATTTGGAACTGTTTAAGGGGCCACAAGGTGGTGCAATGGATACAGCACTGGGCCTGATGTCAGCAAGATCTGAGTTCAAATCCACCCTCAGGCATTTACTAGCTCTGTGACCCTGGGCAAGTCACTTAACCCCATTTGCTTCAATTCCTCGTCTATAAAATGGGGACACACTGAAGAAGGAAATAGCAAACTACTCCACTATCTTTGCCAAGAAAACTCCATGACATGTCCATGGGATCATGAAGAATTGGACTTGACTAAATGACCGAACAATAACATGGAGAGAATCTGCTGCTTATAATAAGTTCTTACACATTCATAAGGGTTAAGTAGCACAAATGTGGAGGGATGCTGATAGCAAATCCAGTGATAACAGTATTGATAGAGCACTTTAAGGTCTGCCAAGGCTTTGTCTGCATTATCTCATTTGATTTTTCTATAACTTTGTGAGGTAGGTGCTATTATTGACCTCTTTTTATAGATGAGGGTAAGTGACTTGCACCCAGAGCTACAAGATTTTGTTTTGTTTTGTAAATAGTATTTTATTTTTTTTCAAGTACACATAAAGATAGTTTTCAACATTATAAATTTATTCCCCTCCCCAAGACAACAACCAATCTGATGTAGGTTATATATGTGCAATCATGTCAAACGTATTTCCACGTTAGTCATATCGTGAAAGAATGAAATCAAAACAAAAGGAAAAAATCACAAGAAATAAAAAAACAAAAAAAGTGAAAATAGTTTACTTTGATCCTCATTCAGACTCCATAGCTCTTTCTCTGGATGTGGATAGCATTTTCCATCATGAGTCTTTGGATCACTGTATTCTGAGAGGATCTAAGATTATTATAAATGTTGATCATTGCAAAATATTGCTGTTACTGTATACAGTGTTCTGCTTCTGCTTACTTCACTGAGCATCAGCCCATATAAATCCGGGTTTTTCTGAAGTCTGCCTGTTTGTCATTTCTTATAGCACAATAGTATTCCATTCCATTTATATGCCATAACCTATTCAGCCATTCTCCAGGTGATGGGCATCCCTACAGTTTCCAAATCTTTGCCACCACAAAGAGAACTGCTATAATTTTTTTTTTTTTACATATAGGTTCTTTTCCCTTTTTTATGATTTCTTCAGGATATAGACCTAGTAGTGGTGGTATTGCATCAAAGGATATTCTCAGTTTTATACCCTTTGGGCATAGTTCCACATTGTTCCCCAGAATGGTTGGAGCAGCTCACAGCTCCATCAGTGATGCATTAGGGTTTCATTTTCTCTCATCATCTCTAACATTTATCATTTTTCTTTCCTGTCATACTAGCTGATCTGATAAGTGTGAGGTGGTACCGCAGTTGTTTTAATTTGTTTTTCTCTAATCAGTAGTGATTTAAAACTTGTTTTTAAAAAATATGACTATAGATAGCTTTAATTTCTTCATCTGAAAACTATTCATACATATCTATTTGTATTATATATGTCTATATGTATATGTGTGTCTATTCATACATATCCTTTGACCATTTATCAATTGGGGAATGACTTACTATAAATTTGACTCATTTCTCTATATCTTTGAGAAATGAGGCCTTTATCAGAAACACTGGCTATAAAAATTGTTTTCTTTCTTTCTGCTTGCCTTCTAATCTTAGTTTTATGGGTTTTGTTTTTGCAAAACTTTTAAATTTAATATAATTAGAATTATCCATTTTGCACTTCATAATGTTCCCTCTCTCTTGTTTATAAATTCCTCCCTCCTCTATGGATCTGACAGGTAAACTATTCCTTGCACTCCTAATTTGCTTGTGTATCACCCTCTGTGCCTCAGTCATGTACCCATTTGCCTCTTGATATATGGTGGCTGCAAGGTTTTTGAAGCAGGGTTCAAACTCACCAACCTTTTGTTTAGTTTATTGATTTCCTCCAGAAGTGTTGCCCTCGAGTGTGAGTGGAGAGGGAAGATGGTGAGGTCGGAGGGAATAGCAAGTTGGGAGTAATGGGACCAGGGAGGTATTCAAGAGCAAAGATTAATGCTTTGTTAAAAAAGCTAATTTCAGGGTCAAGATTGTGAAAGAAGTTAGGTGAAATCAGAGGAAGGAGAATGGCTTAGAAGAAGAGGGAAGACCTGAGAGGCCAAAGGTTGTAATGCTAGTGAAGCGCAGCATGAACCTCCAGTTGTATTTAAGTGAGGAATGTCTTAGGTTTACTTATCTGTTACTTTTTGCTGGAACTCACCTCTGTAGCCCACTAGCCTTTATTCCAGCAAGGAGCTAACCCATACCATAGAGCAAGGGTGGAATCCCAGCTCTGGGATTCTGGGCAAGCTCACTTTACCTCACCGCTTCTATTTTACTGTCTGTAATTGCTGCTTTATAGGGTTTTGAGATGAAGACATTTCATAAACCTTTCATTATTACATTACACTATGAAAGTGTCACAAGTGATTTTTAGATGCATATAACTTTAGGGTTGGTGTCATTGCTAGGCTTTGCAGATGCTAACCCAAATTGATTGTATTGATCGGAATATAAATCACCTCTGAATATAATTCACTCTCCTAAAATGAGACATCTTTCAAAGGATATTATATATATATATATATATATATATATATATATATATATATATATAATATATATATATATATATATATATATATATATATATATATATGGAGAGAGACAGATATATATAGCAATATTTATGCACAGAAAAATGTCAGATATAAACCCGGTTAAGATTTTATACAAACTAGATGTGGGAGTATAGGAGGAGAGTGATATATTCAAACTATTAGTATGGTTTCAAAAATTTCAGCAGAATTAACTATTGCCTGTTCCCAGGAAAATGCATAAACTTTGTTTAGTTCTGATTCAGAGATCCTGTGATGTGCCAGGGTGGTCATACCCAGCCTCTTGAGGATATTTAGGATAGATATCCTTGACTAGATGCAAGGGAAAATAATAATAATAGCAATAATAATAACTTTTACATAAACGTACTATGTGCCACACACTGTACAATGAAGCACTATACTGAATGTCTTAACAGTCAGTTCATTGGAGCCTGGAAACAGTGTTGGAGCAGGTAGGGGCTATTATTATTCTTATTTTACAGATGAGAGAACATAGGTAAACAGGATAGGTGACTTGCTCAGGGTCACACAGCTAGTACGTGTCTAAGGCTGGATTTGAATCCACATCTTCCTGAGTCCAGATCTGCTGTGCTATCTATCTATCCATTGTGCTAGGTCACTTTGTAGGTTCCCCCCAGCTCTTACTGTGATCCTCAGTTAAATCTCTGAGTCATGTAGCTTCAAAATACCAATTTGCCAGCACTCAGAAACAAACCAGCCACTAAATCATTGGGTAGTATTTGTGTTTATCCACCTACAATGAGTGGGACCATTTGAATTTCTATATTCCCATAAAACAAACTGTGCTAGAAGTTGAATGTCATGTAGCAGAAGGAATACTAAGCTAGGAATCAGGAAACCTGGGTCCTAGTACTGGCTCTTCCACAATCCAACACTGTGACCTTCACACTTTGAGATTTTTCAGTGAATTACAGACTTATCAAGGTTACCTCAAATTTATTATTTCTTCTGCTGAGAAAAATCTATAGCTTGCCCTCTGCCCGATTCCTATAAAAGATAGTGATAACTCATACCTTATTTCCAGAAATCAAGGAGAGGGGCATTTTTGTCCTTTTTTTGTTTTTATAGGGCAAGAAGATGGGATCATCTACAGAAGTGTTAGAAAATTAGTAGGTACTTAATAATTATCAATCAATGTATATTATTTAAAGTGAGTATTATTTACTGAAAGTGTTTATGCCTAGTAGGCACTTAACTAATTGGTCTTTTGAGGAAGACCTTTTGATTTAAAAAAATCTCTAATTTTTTTTGAAACCTAGTTTCATGACTTTGAGACTCAGTATTTTGGGGTTTTATCTTAGAAAGTTACTACAAGAAAGTATTTTAGTTGTAGAAGCTTGAACTACAACTTTTTTTCTTAAAACTGAACTTTATTGTCACTAAATATTAGTTCTTTGAAAAGTATTAATGTTCCAAGTTTGTTTTTTTAATAGTAAATTCTTTTACAGCACAGAAGTGACTGATTTACTGATTTCTGCTTTGAAGAATCCAGTAAAATGTTTTGAAGAAAATATGGAACAAAAGGTAATTCTTCCTTTATTCAACTCAGTCTTGATTAGAAGGAACAGCATTTTATAGTTATGCTGTGTGTATAAATGGATTGTAAGTAAAATGTTGACATCACATACTAAGTAAAAAGTAGTATTTATTCATATTGGATGTTTAAACATTCGTTTATGATGTCACTTTATAAGAGTTTGTTTAGGAACATAATTTACAGTTTAGCTTGTTAATTGCATAATCTAAATGAGTCCCAAAACTATCTACCTTGAATTCTCTTTTGTTCTTCCCTTTCCTCCTCCCCAGAATCTCTCTTCTCTGGGTCTAGGCAGAACTAATGACATCTTGGCTTAGAAACTGTGACCCAGGAGTAACTATATTGCCCATCTTGTATACGTTTATTTACAGAATCCTTTCATTAGTGGTTTATTTTGATTTTTAAAAATTACGTTGGGGCAAGTTTATTGACTATGAGCAGTATTTTTTAAATAAATGCCTAATTAAATTGGATTAGATTATTATATAGAGTGTAACACATGAGTGGCATTTAAATGTTTGTTGAATGAATTAACATAGTAACACTGTTTATATTACATAGGAAAATGATCGAATTATTTGTTCAACAAATACTCTTCATCAAGCTGATCAGAAATTCAGAGGAATTATTTCTCAGACAATGAAGAAAGCCAAAGGTATATGTCCATCAACTGTTTAATATGTATGAGTAAAATAAATCAGCCAGGTAAAAATATAAATTTTGTGACTTCTCATTTATCATTGCATCTCCAAAAACATCTGCCAAAATCCAAATAACATGAATTGAATATAACTTAGCTATATTTTCACGTATTTTCACATAACTTTGAATTGCAAACTACTAATGCAGGCCTCAAGCATTATGTCCTACAAGTCTGAATTTATGATGTAAGTTGCTCCAAAGAAATTTCTGATGTTTTCTGAGTGGGTGCTTCTACTAGTACAGTTTATAATTCATCTATGTCTTTTCATTCTCTGAGATTCTTGTCCATGCTTTTCCATAAATCTTCCACATAGTATCTATCTGACAGGTAAATTGGGGGTGGTTTGTTTTGGAAAAACTATGTTTCATAAAATTCCTTTGAACAGAGAGCTCTACTACCATGTGTAAACCTATTTCATCTTGTAAAACCTAGCCTACATTTTTCAGCAGCATTAAAGAAAGTAAAGAACAATTGTGCTGGTTTAGCTTGCAGGATTAAAACAATGCCAGATTCAGTGTCCCAGAGTGTAGGAAAATGTACAGAGGACTGAAACAGAAAAAGTAAAATCATCACATGTTTAATTTCTGGGCACTTTTATTAGTAGTTTACATTTTTTTTGTTTCTAAAGTGAAGATGAAATTGTAACAGGAAAGGGTATAACAGGAATATGTACCAAAATGGTTTTCCAAGTAACTTATGAGCCCAAGCCAAAATAGAAAAACACTGATCAGACTACCTTGATCATTGATAACCTTCAGGTAGTCTGTATTTCTGAAATTAAATACCAAATGGGAATTTCTTGTCCATTATTACATTTTATACCAATAAGATAGTGAATCATCTAAGTTAACTCTTACCAAAATAAAGATTTCTTATGTCTGTGTTTCCGTTTGGTAACAGTAAAATTATGAACTATTGCTTAAGTAAATTTCTTTCGTTTAAATAATTTCAGTTAATATTTCCTACATCTTTTCTACAACATTTTTGTCTGTCTCCATGAAAACAGCACGACTTTTTTGACAGGTGACCATTATCATTATTTAGTCTGTTCCAAATAACTACTTTTCCCCCTCAGAGGTAACATAACTAAATTGTTCCGGTGACATATAATCAGCCCATATTTGTTTAATTTGTAAAAATTGTTTAAGATTACATTTTTCTTTTAGATGAAAAACTGATTGCCTCCAAGATGAAACTTCTGGCAGAAGAACTTAACAAGCTTAAGGCAGACTTTTTGGAAGATCTACGACAAGGAAATTGTAAAAGAATTTCACACGTCCATCAAAATAGCATTTCAGATGTCATTCGCTTATTTCATTATGAGAGAAATAACATTGTGCAGAAATATATTCCAAAGGAGTATTAAATTGATTTGCATCTTGGATGAGTTGTCTGTAATTTTTTTTCCAGTCAACATTCACAAACTTGTTAAAGACCAACAATTTAAAATGACTGAGTTATCCAGGCAGATTAGCAAAGATGAGATAAAAGAGCTCATTCCTAAAAGCTCAGGGTATCAGGAAGGAAAAAAAAATTATTTAAAATACATCATGAGCTTTTCAGTGAGCTTAGCTAAACAGCTGAGGGTGTGGGGAGCTGCATTGCCTTTTAAATAGCACAAGGCTCTGCTCTGGACAGGTAGCCCAAGATAACACTGGAGAGCTCTGCACAAAATAAAATTAAGATATATGAATAAAATCCAGCCTAGGAAGTAAGTGGGAATATTTGCCTGTGTCACTGGCCCCTGAAATTGCCCAGATTAAAGTAGAGATGAGGTGGACAAAGACAATAAACATAAAGGGAAGACAGAGCTTTAATTAGAGAACCAGACTGCAATGGATTCTTGATTCTGTCAGCATCAAGCTACTATTGAGGAAGAGAAGAGCCAGAATATTCTACTTACCCACGAATTTAGGTCATTTTGAGGCAGTGTGGGATAGTGGAAAGGATTTTAGATTCAAAATAAGGAGAAACCTGAGTTTTGAGTTACACTGTGAGCTCCTACAGAAGAGGAACTGTCTTGTTTTTCTTTGTATCCCCAGGGCTTAGCATGGTGTCCAGTACATAGTAGGCACTTAAAAGTTTATTGATTGATTTGCCTTTGACACTGTGGCTATAAACAATTTATTTAACCTCTCTGAACCTGTTTCTTCATCTGCAAAATGAATACTTCCCTCAGAGGGTTTAGTATGGGATCAAATAAAACAATGTGCTTAAAGTGCTTTGCAGATATCAGAACACTATATTCAAGCTTAGTTAACTAAGTATAAATTGGGTTACAGATTTTTTTTTTAAAAAGAATATTAGTCATTAGAAAGCATTATTTTATTCATATTTTACAAAAGCAAAGCTTTACAACATGAACTACACTACAGTTGAGTTATTCGGCATTAAATTTTTCTGTAATCACTACACAATATAATGTATCTTACATCCATAACTCATGTTTCATCTTTTGAATACAAAATACGCTCTTTACATTGGAATACATATTAACAAAAGTGAACACAATGCATATAGACTAAGACTGTTCAATGAAAAAAGTATCAGGGAATGTTTTTCTGTAATAGGATATCATTTTGATAGACATTTTTCTCAGCCTGAATTAGGAAAATTTCTTGGTAATTTAACATTCCCTTTGTGGCAACACATCTATTTCTGTATTGAAACAGCAGTGGAACATACCCCATGGGACTATCCAACAGAAAATCCTAGTCTTTACTTGAATTTCAAGAAGCTGTATTTATACACTGCATTTGTAAAAATCTCAAATAAAATTATTCCCTGTTAATCTTCACAGTTTCTTAAAAAAATATTAGTGGAGATAAATTATCTACCAACTTTAAAGTCTAAACTGTTATGTTCACTGAACAAAAATAAGTTTAGTCTCAGAACATTAAAATGCCTGTTAACCATAAAGTACTATAAATAGTGCATGTTAAATTTTTTTCCAACAAATTTTGTTTATAAAATGTTTTGACATTTTAAAAATAAAATGGGAGAAAAATGTGTTTTAATACTTAAGTGCAGGAATTAACATTCTTCTAAATACAGAATTTAAATTCCTAAATTTTAAAACTTAATACAAAAAAAGTTAATAATTGACCTTTAACAATTTAGTGCATTTCAGCACATTTAAAATTAAATTTAGTTTTTAAGTAGGCAATAACTCTGGAATACCAATTGTGCTCTTTATTTTAGTTTACAGCAAATGTTAATATTTGGATATATACTAGTATAAAATTGTGGAAAACTACATTTATAATTTTTAAATACACATTAAAAATCCACTTTTAGTCACCAGAAAAACATTCAAGTCATTGTTTGGCACAGACAATAATTTTTTTAAGTTAAAAATTACATTTTTTTATTTTGGGGCATAAAGGGTGATTTTTTTTTTTAATTAAAAAATGTTTCAAATAATTGTTTCTTCCCTCCCACAGTAAAATAAGATACTAGAACCAAGTCTTACATTTGGGTTCCTACAGTAAGAATGATTTTCAGAATAAGAGATTTAATACTGCAAAATAAAATGTTTGTTTCTGAGGCTTTCAACCTTTAAATTTTATAAGAGACATTTATAATTGTTTTGGGAAAATACTTTAAGATGAATTTATAATTTATGCTGAACATATTTTAATGGCTTTCCAGCCATTCCCAGCTCAGTGGGGACTGGAGAGTTCATCATCCTTGCACAATCAGGGAGCTTTATTATTAACTAATGGCATCAATATTTTTCATTTTGGTCTAAAGGTCCTTTTTGGTTAATAAATATCTACTAAAAATTAAGATTTTCTACATAAGACTATGAGTACAATTTTCAGATCCAAACTACATTTTAAAATTATCAATTGTTTAACCAACCTAATTTCTTGTTTTTAAATTATTATATGATTGGAAGAGTAGCCTCTTCACTGTCCTTTTTTATGTAGTACTTTTTATAATCTTTACAGTATTCAGATGTCAAATTTAGGAAAACTTATCCCTATTGCTACCATTCCATCTTTAATATCTAATATTGAACTGATGTAAACACACACACACTTATTATTATCATTATTATTTGCTGTTTGGTATACCTGCAAATGAGCATGACAGTTTAAATCCAAAGAAAATATTGGCACTAAACTACAGTTTACATAAGAGTTTAAGGCTGGTTTTAAATAGGCTCTGACTTATGTTAGATTATTTTTTCAAAATTTTTTTATACACACCCAAGTTTCTGTAGCTTTCTCAAAAAAGATTGTCAGGTAAGGGACAGAAGGAAGGGCAGAAAACCCCAAAACTTTTTGAAGAATATTTTCCAGAAATGAAAAAAGTAATTGTAAAGGATGACATTCTGATGTTCGTCTTTGGTAATCAAATTATTAGGAGGAAATTGCAACTCCTATTAGTTATCCGGTCTGTCTGATGCCTATAACACCAGAACAAATTTAAAATGAAAAAGTATAATGTTAAAAGAAAAAGACATTTTCAGGGACACTTCTGTGAAATAGCAGGTACCCTCACTCCAACAAATACTTATTTTGCTTAGCTCAATTTTTTTTAATAGACTCAAAGTGCACTAGTGTGAATGCAATTGAAATTGGACACCACCTTTTCAACCATGCCAGAATAGTAAAAAGATACAGATATGAAATTTTATTTATTTTATATCATGGAAGTAGACAATGTTTCAAACTAATTTTATATGCAGGTTTTTTTTTTCTTTTTAAGAAAATGGTAGTATTTGAATTTTTTTCATAACTTTTTTTTAAACATCAGAAACTCCGTATTATTTTTTTCCCTTGGCAAAAAAGGCAATTTCCTAAACTGAAACCAGTTAAAGCCATTGTTAGTTTAGCTGATACAACTGCCTGAATTAAAAACATGGCAATGAAGTTATCAATTAAAAGTTATTTTAAAGTAACCCTCCCACTAACCTTTTAAGTGGTTTGGTTTAGTAAAAGTTTTTCCCAAATCACCATTTTAGAACATGGTAGAAGTTACAAGGTACCAAAATCTTATCTATAAACTGAAGTAATATGTAAACAGAAGTACTAAGAAGATTTGAATGAGCATTATTAAAGTGTTTATGGGTATTAGATGTAGGAAAATTAAATGAAGACTCATAAGGTATAATTGCACTCCAATTCTTACCTACTGAACAAAGAGAAAAAAAAAAACTTCACACTAAATTAAATCCTATCTACCTTATCACTAACACATAAATGAACCTGACCAGACAAGAAAAATTAGTCTCCACTGTCAAATTTACAATTTAGAAATATAAGCTATGAGCTCTTAAATTAGTAGATAACCTCATTAAGGATAGAAACATGAAATTTTAGAAAAGCAAGACCAAAAAAAAGCATGATGTGACTGTTTTGTATCAGTGCTGGTTATGTTGCCCTCTTGCAAAATGACAGGCAAAATCATACTTGTTTTTACATTTGCATCCACATATATTACACTGAAAAGGGTTTTCAAACCCATGACATCCCATGTGAATAGTATAAAGGATATTGTCTGCAAAGTACATGTCACAGTGCTGGCAGTGATGCAGAAGCTGAGGGTCCTGAACTGGTAGGGCTGGGGCTGGCGTGCTTGGCTGGCTGTTACTTATGCTGGGAGTACTAGTGTGAGCACTGCGTTCACTGCTCGGGCCTGCCACGGGGCTATAGTTCCTCTGACTATGTGATGGCCGAGGTTCGGGGCTTGTAGGAGATGAGCTCTGAGGAATACTTGTTGAAACAGTAGAAACAACTGCTGAAGTGGTGGGCTGCTGAATCATAAAAGGCTTTTCATCAGGGCATGGAACAACATCAGGAGATGCTGGATTTTGATTCTCAGGTGGCAAGCTAGATAACTGTCCTGCAAGGGTGGATAGCTGATTTAAGGGGTTGTCAACCATAAGTTCTTGGGGGTCCCTTGGCAGACCACCAGTCTGTGTCGTTTTTCCCATGCTTTCATATGTATCAGTCTGGATATTTGGGATTTCATGGGTAAAATCATTCAGGTAGTCTGGTTTCTGAACCACCATGGAAGGTGGACTCAAATTGATTAGTGCTCTCCTGCTATACCCTAGATTGCTAGTCTTCTTTTGTAAAACCCCCCACATTTTCTTGCTGCTTAAGGAAGACCTAGTACCTTTAATCGGTACCATTTTATGTTTACGTCTACGATGATGGGAAAGATTACTTCTATCACTGCAGCGGAAGGAACATAATTCACATTTGTATGGTTTTTCACCAGTATGGGAACGCATATGAGCTTCCAGATGACGCTCATAAGCTGATGCAAATGGACATAAGTGACATCTATGAGGTTTTTCACCTGTAAAAATAAAGGAAAGATATGATAACAGAAGCACATTTAATAGAAAATTCCA
Source organism: Bettongia penicillata ogilbyi (assembly GCA_023548195.1). Lineage (NCBI taxonomy): Eukaryota > Metazoa > Chordata > Mammalia > Diprotodontia > Potoroidae > Bettongia > Bettongia penicillata. Next base: position 343,385 of record JAJHZJ010000709.1, on the reverse strand, counting down.
TGATCTCAAAGTGATTGAATTTAGAAATGTAGAACTATCTTGATAAGGGCAGAAAAGTGATAAATTTGGAATACAAGTCTAAACGTTACTAAAAGTTATTTAAATTAACAAAAAATTTACTTAGTTCTCAGAAAGCTAATCACCAGAGACATACAAAGGAGATGAAATGAGACAATTTGCCTTCAGAGAACAAAGGAAGACAATTAACACAAATAATTATAATGCAAATTAGATCATTTTAAATGAGGTCCATTCCCACTTACAAGAAATCCAAGGAACAAAGATCTCACAAATATATGCAAATAATTTAAATTACTCTTATCGGCACAAAATGTGTGATGTCCAGGTCTATCAAAGGCCACACTGTTATAAATTTTCTTTTAGCTATAATCAGCACCTTGGAGATGAGAACAAACAGTGGAGCAATCACAATATCTGATGATAATGATATGCCCTACATCAAGATGTTGGGATGGTTTGTGAGAGCAGATATCAAAGCCAGGAAGACAAGGCTTCAGTCCTGCTTCTGACACTTCCTGGCTGTGGGGCCCTGGGAAGGTCTGGAATCTCTCTGCTCTAAGCACCTAAAATTTAAATTGCAGAGAAGCTACCAATGTATATAATGTACATAATATAAATAATCTACACCATAATGTATTAGATGTATGTGTATGTGTGTGTGATAGGGCGTTTCAAAAGTTTTAAGTGCAGTTTTAAACTAATAGCTTAAAACTAAGCCTGAATAGCTTAAAACTGCACTAGAATCTTAATTATAAATGGGGGTTCTTATCCTTTGTATATAATTAGACAATTCTATTTCAAAATTCACATAAGTGGCAGGACATATTTTTCCCATTGTCACAGTTCCAGATTATCAGCATATCATGCATAAAAACTGCCATAACGTTTTTTGAGATTATTGCCAAATCTGATAAGATTATAATTTGGAAATATCTGATTACCAAAGTATCCCACCATTACTACCTGCCACACCCAACTTCCAATAAAAACATTATTACCAAATTTAAAATGCAAAACTAATGTGCTGATCAGAATGACATAAAGCAGCACCGAGCAAATGATTAAGGGCCAGAGGGAAGCAGGACACAGAGCTTGTGTATGCACTGTAGGAGCAGTGATGCAAATCTTCACAATTTACCCTCTAGGGTGGGAAGATCTGTAGAAAAGAATGCTTTCTACCACATAGGCAGTGCTCTGGGACTCTGATAATTTTTAATTTGTACCTCTACATACGACACATATATCATATATAAAAGGGGGAAGGGGAATTTCTTCATTAATGTAAACCTTGTGTTATCCTTCATTTTTAAACTACTGCAAAATAATTCATATTTAAACATCCACACCAAGAAATTACCTCATTACCTGTGTGAATTCTAATATGTTCGATGAGCCGTGCTGTTCCTTTGCTGGCATAGTTGCAGTATCGACATTTTAGTTTTCCATCAAATGTCCTTTCAAATCCATCCACCAGCATTCCTGAGTTTTCATCCAAGGACACTTCAACAGATGGATGATCAAGTCCATTTTGATCACCATCTGTCCCAGCTATAAACAAAGTATGGCAACAGAAATCAAGTCTCTAGAATGACTACAATTTTATATTTTGGTATAAAGTGGTACAAAATCATTTATAAATGATGATTTAATTAATCACGCTGTCTGTGAATTTAAGCACTTAATCAATGCCCCCAAATATGCATGGTTGTCATATTATGACTTGTAGAACAGATTTTTGTTACATTAGCCTGAAAGAATTAATGGACTTTTCACTTTTCCATCCAATTGAATGGTGCTATACACTTGAATTCTAAGTAGTATTTGTCTATCAGGATCTTCAATTTTTTTGTTATTAAGCTCCCAAGATAAAAGTTAAAGTTTTGGCACCAATCAGCATTAAGAATCATAGAATTTTAGGCCTAAAAGAGTCATTGACAACCATTTAATCTAACTCCTTTATTTTACAGATGAGGAAATTGAGGCCCAGAGAATCCAAGTAGTTGGTTCAAGGTGGTCAAACAGTTTACCAAATGTCACAGACACAGACAACTCAGGTCCTCAGATTTCTAGGAAAGCTGCTCACTATACTATTTTCCTACTAAATTAAATCTTTAGAATCTGTCTGCTTCTCCCCACAAAGTCCATTCTCTATTACTAATTGATGGCAATGAATAAAATATTCTACTTTTCAAAAAATAGCAAACAATTCAAATAATATTGTATGTTCTTCATAGTAAGTGTTTAACATGCAGCTTACATAAGTGAAATATGTAATAATATTTAAAAATTAATCTACCTCCCTGAAGAGCTTCTGCTTCTTTGTCCCCACTAACTGATCCAGAGATCATGTTCACATGGTGGGTCTGTTGAGTGAGATATTCCTGAAAATCTTTCACAAAGTCCAGAGGCTCTGGCTTCTTTTCACCCATATTCACCTTTTGAGTTTATGATTTCTTATACCTGGAAAAATAAAATAAAATTACAACTTTATACTGTTCAGGCCAACCCAACAAATATTTATTGGATACCTACAACGTAAACAGCTTTGCAACTAAAAGTTAAACAGTGGCAGAATAGAGGTTGGTTTGATTCATAAGATGGATCTCTCATAGTGGCTGTATGCAGAAAAGGGTTAGTCTTGAGCTTTGTAAACTCAAAAAATCAGTTTCATGAGCCCAGAAAGAGTTGGCTAGGTTCTAGGGAAGTCAATTTATACTAATCAAATTTAAAAAACAGTGTAGCGGAAGACCTGCGTCCCCACGAGGCTCGGTGATGTGGTGAAGAAGAAAGACAATGTGGTGAAGAAGAAAGACTCGGAGGTGGGAGAAGATAGGCCAACTCTATTTATTGATCTGAGGGTCAGGGTATATATATGCAGAAACTGCAAGTCTACGTAGGATTCTGCTCGCCTCCTGTCTTTTTGATTTGATCAGTCCTATAGTCTTAAAGACTGTTAGCCTAGACGGCATCTATTTTACATATCCCTTGTTTCCAGTAATTCTCTTGTTTGTCTCACAGAGACAGCAACATGGGGGTGAGGGGGTGGGGGGGGCCTGGAGAGCCATTCTGGATGATAATGAGCACAGTCTCAAAGAACAGTTTCCCCGGAAGGTCTATCTTGCCAACCGCACTCCACTCCCTCCATCCCCCCCCTTCCCCCCTACCCCGCAGCCACCACTACCTACCAGTTATCTACTTACACAAGACATGACCCTTTGGATAGCAATACTTTAAGGTTCCTTTGTGAGAATTCAGTCAAAGAAGCAGAGATGATGGATCATATATTTAGAACAGGGATTCTTAACCAGGATCCATAAACTTGTTTTTAAAAAATACTCTGATAACTATATTTTGATATAATTAGTTTTCATCATAATTATATGCATGTTATTTTTTTTTTAATGTATTTATTTATTTAACTTTTCAACATTCATTTCCACAAAATTTGGGCAGTGGGAGGAGGGAGCAATTTGAAGTCAACACTCTTGGGGAGGGACAGGATCAAAAGAGAGAATAGGAAATAGAAATACAGATAATGGGGTATAGAAAGTTATCTTGCCCTACAGGATAAAAGAGAAGATGGGGATAAGGGAAGGGAGAGATGACAGAAGAGAGGGCAGATTGGTGATAGGTGCAATTAGAATGCTCGGTGTTTTGGAGTGGGAGGAGGGGAGAAACAGGGAGAAAATATGCATGTTATTTTATGCATTTTAAAGTGTCATTCTGAAAAGAGATCCTTGAGCTTTATCAGATTGCCAAAGAAATCCAGGAAAACGTTAAGAATCTGAGTTACAGCTAAGGAAACTTAGAGATCATCTCCAACTTCTTCTCCCTCAATTTTACAGATAGGGTAATTATAGCCCAAATTAGTTAGGTGGCTTGTCCAAAGTCATGCAAGTAGTAAGTGGCAGAATCAGAATTAAAACCCATGTCCTACTCCAGATCCAAACTGCTTCCCACTGCACCACAAAAAGGAACTGGATGTTGTTAAGAAAGATCACCCTACCCCAAAAGGGGCTATCTCATGTTCATCAAAATAGCACAATTGTCAAACAATGGGAAAACTAATTGCTAGGAAGAATATGTGAAAACAGATGTGTTAATTTATTGCCAGTGGGACTATAAATTAGTTCAACTGGAAAACAATTTTGAATTATGCAAAAAAAAGTTCATCATTTTAAATCCAGTGATTCCATTAGTAGGACTACACTACTAAGGAAGATGTTGATAGCAAAATAATAGTAATAATCTGTCATAACAGCCCTTTGATAACAAAAAAACTACAAGCAAAATATGTACCCAATGACAGGGTAATAAGTACATAAATATTACATGTATATACAATTTTACCAGGTTATATGGAATGACAAATATGAAAAATTCTAAGACACATAGGAAGACATATGAATGGTGAATGGAGAAGAAAGCTAAACCAAAAAACTCAATACACTGAAATATGTATAATAATATAAAAAAACATAACATTGATAAGCAACAAAACTCTGGTCAAATACAATGGTCAATATTAATATATCATCAAAGTTAAACAACATATCCTTCCTTTCTGTTACAACCAATAAGCTACTGCGGGAAGAGACATACTCTGTGGGGGAGTTTCTGAGGCTATTTAGTGAGGAAGTTATCTATTATGTCAAGAAAAGTATCAGTAAGTTTTTTCATGACATAAGCCAAGAGTGTCCTCACCCCTTGACATTAGTAAATAAACATTCACAAATCTTTTGACTCTCCTTTTTCTAGACTCTATGCAGATCTCCAATCTCCTGTTAAGACATTATTTCTACTAGCTATAACAGGACTGAATAAGGTTTTAGTTTTTGTAAAAACTCAAGCTACGTTATAGTAGAGGATATTTCTTTCTGAGACTATGCTAGGAAACACCTGGATCTTCTTCCGTGAAATGTGAAGACTGTTCTTAACTGAATAACTAAATTCAAGAAATTCAATTCTACAAGTATTTATTAAATACCTAACAAAGCACTGAACAAGGTGCTAGGGATACAAAGACAAAACCAAAACTCATCTAGCTCCTGCAAAGTTCCCTACCTCTGAAGTATTTTTAAAGTTTTCCAAATTTTTAAACCTGCAGTTCTTACATTAGTTCACTGATCTCCACCATCCTAGTTCTGAAGTCATTATAATCAACTCCTAATTGATCTTTCTTCCAGTGTCTTTCCTATCCAATCCAGTCACTACACAGTTGCCAAAATATTCTGACCATGTCATTCACTGGCTCAAAAACTTCTGTGCTCCCCTATTACTCGTAGTAGGATAAAATACAAACTCCTCAGCCTGCAATCTAAATCTCCACAATCACACTCCAATTGTTCTAGTCTTGCCCTACGTCACACCCTACCTTGCAGCTACTAAACTAGCCACTAACTGTTCCACGAACGGGACATTCTGTTTCTCTGTACCTTTCCTCCCTCCTCCAACCTGTCCCCCATCTCCAAGCCTGCAATGTACTCCCTCCTCTCCTTTACAATTCTTATCTTCCTTCAGGGGCCAGGATGTGGTAATCACTGGAAGAATACTTATAATCTTTTTTCGGGGGGAAGGAGGGGTAAGAACGGGAACAAAACATACATAGATGAAGGAACAAAATAATTAAATAAGGGAGTGTATGATTACCTTGTGAGAGGCATCTTAATATAGTGGCTAGACAGGCCTCCAGGTCAAGAACACCTGGGTTCAAGTCCTGCCTAGATTGTCCAAGTCCATGCTGGTTGTTTAAGTGCCCCATGATGTAAGAAGTTGTACAGAAGTCAACCTACATTGGCATAAGAAGTTCCTCTATGAAATAAAATCAAAGGTCTAGTTCAAATAAAGCAGCTAAATTGCAAAACTCATATGAAATCCGAATGAACAAGAAGAGGATGACTCAGATGCTTACGATCTTATTCACTTACTCTACCCGGGTGGAAACTCAGTTCAAGCCCTGAACAAGCATTAGAGCTGACCATGGGCAAAGCAAGCACTCAGTAAAACCGAAGTGTTTCATCAGACTGTTCTCAGAAGTGAGTTCTTGGCAAGTCATAAATATTTTTCCATAGCATGATGATTCCTTCATTTACTAGCTGTCTCTAAACTTCTAATGCTCTATCTCACCCTGAAACAGCAAAATCGCTCTTCTGAAAATAACCATCTTAGCTGTCTTCATGAAAATCCTTTTGCTTTTTCAGGGATCACTGAGACAGAGACATCCACAACTCTTTTCAATGGACCTAAATAAGGTATAGGAGAGCTTTTTCTCACCTCTAACTTATGGAAAGTTTCTGGTAGTGGTTTATAATTCCATAGCTGATATTTTATATGAGTTGATGGAGAGCATAATAATGAGGTGGAGGAGGAAGAGAGTAACAATTTTCCATGTAGGTCTTGGTGTTAGGAGCTGGGAAGTGAGCACAAGTAGTGAGAAAGAAAAGGGGAGGCTACATGAGAGATTCCTCACACCACCTTTCTACATGAATCCTTTCCTGACCCCCTGCTACAACTCCTAGTGCCCTCCTCCATCCCTTGTAACTGATTTTATTTTTATTATGTCTATATGTACATATACACAAATTATTTCCCCTGAAAGCATGAGTAGAGATTACCTCATTCTCTGTATTCCCAGTGCCTGGCACATAGCAAATGATGAAGAAATGCCTGCTGATTGATTAATCATGTGGTATTACTCTTATGACTCAGAATCTATAAAGAATTTCAACTGCTTCCCTTTCTAAGCCCTGAAGTTATACAAGATATAAAAATCAATGACATAGTAATGGATGAATCACTATTTTTCCCTGCTTTTTCTGGTCAAGTTGCTAATTTCTTAAGTTTACCTCAGTTTTTATACACCTTCCTTTTGCCTTTCAAAAACTGGAAATCTCTATGTCATGAAAGTTGCTTGTCACAGCTCCCTCTACTGTGATGCATTACAGTACAGCACAAGCAAAGGAGCACAAGAGTTTCATGGTGACTCAATGGTACTCTGTATCCACAGGCCCTTTGTTAATAATACCCAAAGAAGAGTTCCATGCCTTCGCAGGCTGCTACATCTGTAAGCATATGCACAGAGTGCATACGTGTCCCCTGATTCCAAGGGTTACAAAGGTAGGGGTAGTTGTTTGGATCCTGATCTGCTCCCCTTTCCTGCCCACCTCCCACTTCCTTCAGAGGGTACTGAGGTAGAGAAGGCTTTAGTTGCAAGAAGGCTCAGTTACCCTATTGCCTCTCTTCCTTCAGATCCCCTCCTCATCACCTGCAGAGGGAAGGCTACTTTCCACCATTGTTGCTGCTAAAAAACAGCTAGTCTCTTCTGTATCCTAACATTCCCTTTACACTTGTTAGTTTTTCTGAGAAGGATGGGATGTTTCTTCCATAAGGGAAACAGACTAATCAAAGCATATTTTGGGCAATCTTCAAGTCTTCAAAGGTTCTTCTCAGCTATATCACAGGATCATAGATTTAGAAGAACGGACCTTAGAAGTCCCTAGTCTAACTCCCTCATTTTACAGATGAAGAAACTGAGACCCAGTGAGGCTGGATGACTTGCCCAAGGTCCCATAGGCATTCGAGTGAGGATTTAAATCCAGGTCCTCTAATTCCAAATAGACTCTTCTATTATACTATGTCAATGCTCATTTCTTAGATTAGCTTTTTAAAACAAAACTCCCCCAGAGTTAGTTCAAATGAGATTTTATTTATATCCTACATTTTGGCTAAATTCAATTGAGGACTTACTTATAATCATACAGAATGGCTCAGGAGAAAGCACAACGGGTTTAGAACCCACAGACTTAAAATTCAAATTTCAGCCCTACCACTTACCAGCTGAGTGTCATTTAAACTTTTTAGATCTTTGTTTTAGCTCTAAAAACAAAGGGTTGAAGCAGAAGTAGCTTGGTGTAGTAGTGTGAAGGAATTGAAGCCAGAAGTCCTAAATTCCAGTCTCATCTCTGTTCTTTAGTACCTGAGTGACCTTGAGCAGTTCATACACCTTCTCTGGGTTTTAGTCTCCCCTAGATGTGATGAGTCAGACCTCTAATGCTCTATTTCTTCAGCCTCTAAATTTGTGATGCAGTGACTCCCTTACAGTGTGAAATCCTACAATCCCTGTATTGATAGTGAGCTGACGTAAGAATATGACAAAAGAATTCTTCTTTTGGGTAATATTAAAAAAAGTAACTTCTTATAGACATAGCTTCCTATGCTATCACACCTCAGAGACTTGGTCTGAACAGTGAAAGGTATTTTGATTGTCGGAGACCATCCTGATCTCCATAGCCCAACAATGGTATCTACCAAAAATACCCAAGTATGAAGGTTATCCTGATAGTTCTGGCTAACCCTCAGCTGTATACCTTCAAGAAAAAATGGTGGCTGGGCATTTTTTACTAAGATCAGATGGTTAACAATATCTTTTTTTTAAAGACATTAAGAAGATGAAAATCAGCCCTTTCACAATTTTATTTTACTTTACCAGACCCCTCCCCCTCAACCTGATTTCTGTTCATGACACTCCTGCTCTGGCTTGTTCTAGCCTGGAAACTGGATATACCTGCTGATCCCGTCCCTCCAACCTCAGAGACAACCTGTCACTGAGCCTTATAATTTTTTTCACGATGCATCTCACAATTCTCCCCTTCAGCCTCCTTCTCACCACTGTCAATCTCAACCAAGGTCTTCATCATCACCAAGATAATATAGTATCAGTTTAACTTTTTAAGGTATACAAAGTATTTTAGGTGTTTCTCTTCCCTACCTACAGCCTACACATACACTTCTACAAGATGAATCTCAAAATAGTACTTTTACCACATGACCCTATGCTTATAACTAAAAGTTTGAAATAACTCCATTTAACAAGAATAGTCAAGTCCAATTATACTTAAAAATCTATCATGCATTTAAGTTTTAGCTCCTGATCAGAAGTTGCTTTTTTTGAGTAGGGACTGTATGGGAAGGGGTGGGGGCAGAGACAAGATGGCAGAGTAGAAGGATGGACCTGTAGAAGCTCTCCCTCCACAGTCCATAAAATACCTGTAAAAAATGACTCTAAACAAATTCTAGAACAGCAGAAGCTACAAAATGACAGAGTCAAAGAGATTTCCAACCTGAGGTAACCTGAAAGGTTGATAGGAAAAGTCTATCCCACTGTTCTCGGAGCGGAGTGCAGCCTAGCCTTGGCCACGCAGCACTGCAAAGACAGGACTAGAGTAGGCTTCAGGGCTGTGGAATCCCAGGTAACAGTTGTGATTCCCAGATTTCTCAAACCACACATGCCAAACACAGCTTCAAATGTCAGTGGGAAAGCTCTTTCACCTGGGTGAGAAGGGAACAGGGGCCTGCCCTAGCCCCAGCCCCAGGTGGTGGCAGCAGCTTCCATTTTTTTGAGTCCTCAGGCTAAAGAACCTGGGAGAATTGAGCGGTAGATCTGGGTCTCAGCCCTGGGGTGAGGAAGAGAGATGGTGTGGTGGAGCTGGTAGAGGCTTTGGAGAGGATCTTGGGCAGAAAATTTGTGGTTGTTCCCAGACCACAGCGCAGGCCAAGAGAGGAGAAAATTCCTCTCCCGTGACTGTGCCACTTTGGAGGAACTGAGAACTTACAGTTCCCTAGAGTATACCCTTCTCTTGACAAAGGACTCAAAAGTCAAGTAACTGTTTGGGAAAATGCCCCAAAAAGGGAAAAAAATAAGACTATAAAAGGTTACTTTCTTGGTGAACAGGTAATTTCTTCCACCCTTTCAGATGAGGAAGAACAACAAGGCTTCTGAATCCAAAACCTCCAAAAGAAATATGCAATGGTCTCAGGTCATGGAAGAGCTCAAAGAGGATTCTAAAAACCAAGTAAGAGAGGTGGAGGAAAAATTGGAAGAGAAATGAAAACAATGCAAGAAAATCATGAAAAATTAGTCAACAATATGCTAGAGGAGACCCCAAAAATGCTGAAGAAAATAAACACCTTTAAAAATAGAGTAACTCAAATGGCAAAAGAGGTTCAAAAAGCCAATGAGGAATGTAGCAGATCATGTTTGTGTGTGGGTGGGTTTCAGTGTAATATGTGTTGATTTGTTATATGATTTCTTCCATTTAATTTAGTTCGACTACATAGCATGAATATAGTGAAAATGTGCTCAATAGGAAAGTATATGTAGAACCTAAACAGAATTGTATGCTGTCATGGGGAGGGAGGGGGGTATTGAGGGAAGGGTGGGGGGAATAAAATCTTAACTTTAAGGAAATGATTGTAAAACATTAAAAAAAAATAAAATTAAAAAAAAAAAAAAAAAAAAAAAGAAAAAAAAAAAAAAAAGCCAATGAGAAGAATGCTTTAAAAAGCAGAATTAGCCAAATAGAAAAGGAGGTTCAAAATCTCACTGAAAAAAATAGTTCTTTAAAACTTAAAATGGAGCAGATGGAAGCTAATGACTTTATGAGAAACCAAGAAATTACAAAACAAAACCAAAAGAATGAAAAAATTGAAGACAATGTGAAATATCTCTTTGGTAAAACAACTGACCAGCAAAATAGATCCAGGAGAGATTATTTAAAAATTATGGGACTACCTGAAAGCCATGATCAAAGAGCCTAGACTTTATCTTTCATGAAATTATCAAAGAAAACTGCCCTGATAGTCTAGAACCAGAGAGTAAAATAAATTGAAAGAATCTACCCATCACTTCCTGAAAGAGATCCAAAAAGAAAAAATCCTAGAAATATTGTAGCCAAATTTCAGAGTTCCCAGGTCAAGGAGAAAATATTGCAAGCAGTCAGAAAGAATCAATTCGAGTATTGTGGAAATACAATCAGGATAACACAGGATCTAGCAGCTTGTACATTAAGGGACCAAAGGGCTTGGAATAATGGTATTCCAGAAATCAAAGGAACTAGGACTAAAACCAAGAATCACCTACCCTGCAAAACTGAGTATAATAATTCAGGGGAAAAAATGGTCATTCAATTAAATAGAGGACTTTCAAGCACTCCTGATGCAAAGACCAGAGCTAAAAAGAAAATCTGACTTTTAAACACAAGAATCAAGAGAAGCATGAAAAGGTAAACAGGAAAGAGAAGCCATAAGGGATTTACTAAAGCTAAACTGTTTACATTCCTACATGGAAAGCCAATATTTGTAACTCTTAAAACTTTTCTCAGTATTTGGGGAGCTGGAGGGATTATATACATTATACACACAAACACACACACACACACACACACACGGAGGGCACAGGGTGAGTTGAATAGGAAGGGATGATATCTTAAAAAATAAAATTAAGGAGTGACAGAGGAATATATTGGGAGGAGAAAGGGAGAAATGGAATGGGGCAAATCATCTCTCATAAAAGAGGCAAGACAAAGGTTTTTCAACAGAGGGGCAAAGGGGAGAGATGAGAGACAAAAAGTGAAGCTTACTCTCATCACATTTGATTTAAGGAGGGAATAACATGCACACTCAATTTGCTATGAAAATCTATCTTACACTACAGGAAAGTAGGGAAGAAGTGATAAGTGGAGTGTGTGTGTGTGGGGGGGGAGGGGTGACAGAAGGGAGAGCAAATGGGAAGAGGGGGTAATTAGAAGTAAACACTTTTGGGGAGGGATAAGGTCAAAAGACAGAATAGAATAAACTGGGGGCAGGATAGGATGGAGGGAAATATAGTTAATCTTTAACAACATGATTATTATGGAAGTCTTTTGCAAAACTAGACATACATAGCCCATACTGAATTGCTTGCTTTCTCAGTGGGAATGAGTGGAGAGGTAGGATGGGAGAGAAGCTGGAACTCAAAGTTTTAGAAACAAATGTTGAGAACTGCTTTTGCATGCAACCAGGAAATAAGAAATACAGGTGATGGAGTATAGAAATCTGTCTTGCCTACGTGAGAAGATGGGGATAAGGGAAGGGAGGGTTGTGATAGAAGGAAGGACAGATTGGGGAAAGGGGTAATCAGAATGCATGGTTTTTTGGGGTGGGGGGAGGGGAGAAATGGGGAGAAAATTTGGAACTCAAAATCTTGTGGAAATTTTTTTTTAAAAAGCGTATCTCATACTTCTTCTGTATTCTACCTCCTTTGCTTCACTGCCTAGCTGGGCACAACAGTAGGCATTCAAAATGCTTACTTATTATCTCCACTTTTTGTTATCAGATTAGCCAAAAAATTCTATCTGTCCAATACGAGTTTTCACAGAAGAATTAACATTCCCAGAAAATTCTCAAAAGGGTCAAAATTTTCTTATACTTAGCTAATACTTTACATCTTGGTACTTTTTTTGAAAAAAATTTCAAAATAAAAGCAATTGTATTTATTAGTATGCTTCTCCCCAATCCTTGTTCTCCCCCAATCCCCATAATGAAGTCAAGAATATAAAGAAATCAACCAGTAAAAAAGGAATAAAAAAAACTGTATAATCCAAATAAAAATACTGCTTGGGTAAACTGTCTTTAAAATACTCTTTAGGCTAAACAGTTTTTTCCACATCAAAAGCTATTTAATAAATAGGTTAGTTTGCCATACAAAGATTTAATGGCTGGTGATCTGCAACAACAAGAAAAACAAAACCTTCTTCATTCTTTTATGTCATTTTAAAGACATATTACAGATGTGGAAAAGTAACAAAAATAAACCAAAGAAATGTACAATCAAAAAAGTTGGGCTGTTCACATATTAAAATAATCCATGGATGCTTAATTAGTATCCTTTAAAAAAATCAAGTAAAATTGAGGCATGCCTTCAGCAAATTGGGTACTCTCTCTCCCTACCTTATTCCCTGGGGGCAAATTTAGGGGACAATATGAAAAAAAGTAATAAGCCATGGGCAGGTTATGGGAGGTTTTCAAACTGCTTCACTAGATGCTATACTGACTTCAATGAGACCACAGATCCACTGGAATATTAGAAAAACTTTTGGTTCACAGACCAAACTAGAATGTAAGATGGCTTTATCAATTACCCTTCCAATGGGAGTGAATAGCTCATCACAGTACAGTAATTCACTGATAACAGTATTATTGGACAATGGAGTATTTTAACAAAAGAAGCTTATCCATTTATGTTTCAACCATTTTTGAGTAAAATCTTTCTAAAATATAGTATATACTTTGTAAGTGCACCATAATGAACATAACTTTGTTTTGACAATCACATCATTTCTGATCAATTTAATGTGTTATGTAACAACACTCTATTAGTCCCAGGGAATAATTTAGTATTGAAATTTTTTTTCCTTAAAATAAATGACCCCAGATGGTTCTGCTTTTGCAATTGTGTTGTCTTCAATCTAATGCTGTCTAATCTGTAGTACTGTCTAAATGAGGACCTGGAAATGGCTTCCTGTATTTCTCAGGGAAGTATGAAGAATGGGACAAATACTTTCCTTACCACTAAAAGGATGCCCACTGCTCTCCCCATCATGGCTGTTGAATTCCCTTTAAAGTACAGGTCAAATGCTACCTTTTCCATGAAGTCTTCTTGATCTCCCCAATGAGCTCCCTCAACAGTCCCTTCCACCCCCTGCCCTGAGAATTGTACAAATCACTCTGGTTTACACCTCTCTGTTTTGCATCTCTCCTGCAATTATCCTGTACAATTTTATTAGTGTCACATCATCCAGACAAAAAGACAAATTCCATAAGGATGGAAAGTCTTATCTAAACTCTGTGTCTCCTCCAGTGTCTAGCACAGTATTCTGCATGTTGCAGATACTTAATATTTTTTTAATCAAAAACCTGAAAAAATGTTATGGCCAAATTATCAAGGACCTCAAACACCACAATAAGGCATTTAAACTATATTGGGAAACTTCTAAATTTGGGGGGCGGAAGGATGATCTCTGAAGGAATAATACAGAAATATATTAAGAATACCCATATAGATGAAGTGGTATGTGGAGGATTAATTGGAGGGGGTTTAGAATGAAGTGAGGGAGACATGAGAAGGCGATTGAAATAATTCAGGATAAGGTGGTGGCAGTGGAAGTGGAAAGGAGACAAATAAAAAAGTTATTTTGTGAGGTCCTTGGGTACAATATATCTTAGTCCCTTTTCCTAACTGTTCACCCCCTTGGAAGGAGTACCAAGTGCTATTTTTCTCCCTTTTCTTTCTATATTTCCCACTGGTTACAACTGAACATATGTAATGCAGCCTTATTCAATTCAATAAAACATTTATTAGTTACCCACTGTGTGCAATGAACTGTAGATACAAAAAAACCAAAATGAAACAAGCTCTGTCTTCAAAAAGTTTACATTCTATTGAGTAGATATAATACATACAAAGATAAGTAAATACAGAGTATATACAAAATAAAATAATTTCAAGAGGGAGAACAACTAGGAGGAGGATCTCATGTAGGGAAACAACATAAAAGTAAATTAGCAAGCATTTATTAAATATCTACTAAGTGACAAGTCCTGTTTTAGGCACAGACTACAAAGATAAAAGCGAAACTGCTCCTGCTCTCAAGAAGCTTACATTCTATAGGGGAGACAACATGTATGTATATACATATATATGTATACATATGTACACATATACATATGTAAGTATATACAAAATTTGCACTAAACAGAGAATGGATGACTTTGAGGATGGTATTAGCAGCCAGGAAGACCAAGAAAGGTTTCATGTATAAGATGGAGCTTGAGCTGAGCTTTCAAAGGAAAGTTTAAAATTCTGAGAAAGAAGATACGGAGGGAATTGGTGAAATGGAATGCACTGAGAACAGTAAGACGGCCACTGTGGCTAGATGGTAGTGTGCATGAAAGAGAATAGTGAGAAAGCTGGAAAGGTAGCTTAGGGTCTGGTGGTGAAGAATGTTGAATGCCAGAGGAGTCTGTATTTGAGTCCAAAGGTAACAGGGAGCCACTGGAATTTATTGAGGAGAATGACATGGCAAAACTTATTTTTTTTGTAGAGAATGGAATGGAGTTAGGAGAGACTTGAAGCAAAGAAACCAATTAGGAAGCTATTACAACAGTGTAAGCAAAATAAGGGCCCGGTCTAGGGTAAAGAGAAGGGGAAGGATGAGATATTCTTGCAGAGGTAGGAAAAATAAAATTTGGCAGCTCAGTGATTGCAGTATGAGAATGAGGAATCAGAGTCGAAACCAAGGTTGCAAACCTGAGTGATGAAAAGAAATAAGAAAGTTTAGAAGACGGGCAATTTTGTAAAGAAAGATGATGAGTTTTTAATATGTTGAGTTTGAAATGAAATGTCCAACAAACAGTTGGGATTGTAGAAATGGAACTCAGGAGGGAGAAAAGATCTGGATATACAGACCTGAGAGTGATCTACATGGAGATAAAAATTAAGACATGGAAAATAATGGAGTCACCACTTGACAGAAGTACCCAAAGGTACAGCCACATCTTAGGGTTAGGGGTATGACAGAAATGATGATCTAGCAAAGGAGAGTGAGAAGAAAGAGAACCAACAGAAAAACCAAAGAGGAGAAAAATCACAGGAAAAGCAGGATGATCAGCATTGTTAAATGCTAAAGAGAGGTCAAGATGGATGAAGATTTAGAAAATGCCATCAGATTTGACTGTGTGTGTGTGTGTGTGCGTGAACGTGTGTGTGTGAAATCATATGACATAACTTCAAGCCTCATCATTCCTGGTCATTAGTTTGTTAATATCTTTAACGACATGGCTCCAACCTACCTTTCCAAACTTATTGTACATGGGTCCACTCACTTTACAATCCAGTCAAGATATCCTACTTGATATTCCTCACACAACTGGAATGTTGGAATGAATGGAATACACGCCCTCTTCCCTTCCACTTCCTAGAATCTTGGTTTTCTTTCAAGTAAAGCTCAAGTACTAACTCCTAACCTTCAGATAAACACCTCTCCACTAAAATCATTTCATACTTATTTTTGGATAAACCTCTATGTGTACATGTTACCTTCCCAAGAGTATGCAAACTCCTTGAGGGCAGGGAATGTTTCATTTATGTTTTTGTTTCCTTGACACCAAGCACAGCGCCTGGGATGCAACATAAGCTTAATTGTCAGAATATGGTTCCCAGAACAAAGCACATTACTCCACATGTGATCTGACTAGGTTTCATTAAAATTATTGTTCAACTGTGCCTTGTTCTGGACACTAAGCTTCTTTACTGCAGCCTAAGATCAGGTCAGCTAGTTTTTTGGACTGCAATATCCCACTACCAACTCATGTTAGCAGATTAAATTCCACTAAAATTCCAGCATCCTTTTTGAATAAATTGTTGTATAATCGTATTTTCCCTATCCTGTACTTATGGAATTAATTTTATGAACCCAACTATAAGATTTTACATTGATTTCCATTTATTTGGCCCATCATTCCAGGCTGTAGAGATCTTTTTTGATTCCAATTCCATTATCTAATCTATTAGTGATCCCTCTTAGTTTCACATTACCTACAATTTGATAAACATGTCATCACCACTGGTAAAAATGAAATGAAACAGGGTGAAAGATAGTCAAGAGATTAGAGACCATCCTCCAGGATCACATTAATCCATTAATCACCACTCTTTGGGCTTGTTCACTCAAAGAGTTCCAAATCCACCTGACCATACTACCATCCAGTCCACATTTCTCCATCTTGTCCACAAGGATAACATGAAAGACCTTGCCAAAATGCCTTGCTGAAATCCAGGTCTATGGTACTCCCCTGATCTACCAGTCTAGTAACCCTGTCAAAAAAGGAAACAAGGTTAGTTTGATATAATTTGTCCCTGATAAACTCAGGTTGTCTTGTAGTGATCACATAAAGCAGGTTACAGTACAAGTATTAGCCAAAATTCATTCAACACAACCCAAAAAGTGAAGTCTACAAAATGAAATGTTAACATATTTAACACCTTAAATTACAAATTTGAGTACTATATTCAAAATAAGATTTACTTTAAAAACTTAAGTCATCTGAAAATTCCAAATAAGAAGAAAATGACTCATAATTTGAAATATAGCAAAAATGTAATATTCCTGAAGGGTCCTCCTTCTGCTTATATTGGATAAAGGTAAGCTATGCCTACTTTGCATACTAGAGTTATATAAAACTTCAATACGTGGCAGAAACGTGTGGCCAAAACTTTAAATAATAGTAATAAGTTATAAATTCTTCCTTCCAACTTATCCTAGTGTAGCTCTTACAATGAAAATTTGATACTTTAGAACTCACTGTAAATAAAAATTAGGAACATAACATCATCCAGCTTCAGGGGGAGACAAAGGAACATACAGCTTCATCTCTATTACTCCCCTGACCATTTTTTAAGGAGTCTTAGTCTTGCTAATCAGATGTGTGAATAAAGGGGAAAAAAACTTTTAAAGTCACTTTCCTCACTTCCACTTTAAAAATGTAATTTATGGAATACAAAATAAGTCAATATGAATATTTATGATTTTTGGAGTATTATAATTATGTAGTATTAAATTAAAACGAATGTATTCAAGGTGCTAAAACTAGCAAAAATCAATCCTTACTAATACAGAGGTCAAACTAGGGATTTTTTCACCTGAGGAAAAATGGCTGTTGGGGAATTGTGCATGTTTTGTGGTGGGCCAAATGAGTGCTCATATAGTCACACAAAGAAAGGGGGCAGCCTGTGACCCTGGAAGTCCAGTCTCTGACTCACAGGGATTGTAGGGGACTGCAGGCACCAGGAGAAGAGCACCATGGTGATGAGACCCAAGGGTTGATGGCCTGGAGGCTGCTATGCCACATGGCAACATGTGCCAATGATCACTATGGGGAAGAACCACACTCCTCTGGATGTCTTTACCCAAGGACAAAGATTCATTTATTTTACGTTAGTCATGGCTCTCCAGAGAGACAATCACAACTATATATAGTAGAGCTCACACAACAGTGACAAGCAGAACAATTCAACAGTAATAGTCAACAATGATTTTAAAACAGAACGTGTTTTATACATTGTGTTGAGCACTAGGAAAGACGTAAACAAATATAACTAACGTTCTCTGCCCTTAAGGAGTTTACACAGCGATTAGACATGCATTCTACACCTTTCCTACTTTCAAGTATGGATAAGGTTAGAGTATGACAATAGTGAGAAATGTAGTATACTACTTTCTTTCAGTAAGTTTTGCCTACTTACTCACTTTAAAAGAATTTTAAAATTGCCACCAAAAGGAAGACTATGAAACACACCTAACATTTTACTCAAGAGTCATTTAACTCCTAACTAGCAAGAATTAGTAATTTTTCAAAAGTAGGATAGCTATACATGTCGATAGCTATACATGTCTATGTATGTAAAATCAACAGATGGCAATGAAGGCAATTTATTAGAATGATCAAATATGATAATTTAAAGATTAATTTTACCATAGCAACATATATTAATGGTGATAATAACCAAAATTAGCAGATCATCCCATAGTCTGGTTCTCATACTGCAGGTAGAGATAACTAAGTTAATGAAAGAAGATAAAAACAACTTCAATCTTCAAAGGGAATTATTTTTTTAAAAAATCTACTCTAGAATGTGAAAAAAGAAAAAAAAATCCCTGGATAATATGAACCTCGGAGAGTTCAGAAAGCACAAAATAACCCATGACATGGTTAGTTTATGGGAAATACTAAAAGATAAATAACACTGCGGGACCAATGCAATCTAACAGAATGAGAGGATCAAAGAAAGTCAAGACGCTAACACCTCAGAAATCAGCAAATAGAAATACGTAAGAAAAAAGAAATACATATTAAATAAATACCAGTCAAAATTTTCAAAAAGCAGAGTTCTAATATAATAAAACACTAATGATTCAGTGAAGAATCAGAAACAACACAGATAAAACAAGAAACCAT
Source organism: Bettongia penicillata ogilbyi (assembly GCA_023548195.1). Classification (NCBI taxonomy): domain Eukaryota; kingdom Metazoa; phylum Chordata; class Mammalia; order Diprotodontia; family Potoroidae; genus Bettongia; species Bettongia penicillata. The sequence goes on along the minus strand of JAJHZJ010000709.1, from coordinate 324,533 downwards.
GTAAGAGACATCCTCACCACACACAAATTAGTTAAGAATCTGAACTGGTATGAATAGCCTAAGACTGAATAAGAACTCTTGGAAAGAGTTTTAAAAAAAGTCTCAGAAGGAAATCAAGTGAGAATATTGTGAAGATCAAATAAAATAATACCTAAACAGCAACATATAAATGCTAAGCATTGCTATCAATGTTTGGTCCTTTTACATTTTATGTTACAATTGTTTTGGCTTGCCTTTTAATCATTCGTTTCTAGGAAATATATACTTTCTTATTCTTTTTATTAATATCATTTATCCACTCTAAGAAAAGTCACTGTATCTACTTTTGACAGCCATGTAAGTGACTTTAACTTGAACTTCACTTCTGTTAATCATCAAGACTTTGCTCTGGAATATATATAATCTCCCTTGACAGAATACAGGATCAGGGACTTTCACTTAACAAAAGCTTTCTGACTGAGCATCTAGCATAGCACCAAGCACATAAGAGATATCTGATGAATGCTTTTACTGGTCACATTTTGCAGATGAGAAAACTAAAGTTCAGTTAAATGACCTGCCCTACATCATGCATCTAGTAAGCATTTGGGACTGGATTTGAACTTAGGTCTTCTGATATTCTAACTACCATACCAAACTAACTCCAATACCAAGAATAATATAAAAAGCAGACTCCAACAATCTGCTTAGAAGTAGAAGCACATTCAACCCAGAAAGATCTAAAAAGATCTAAAATGATTTATTGTACTACTGCCAAATCAATAAAAAGACTAACTGCTAATAATATTACACAATGTTAAATTCAAACAAGATATCACTAAAGATATAAAAGGACATTTATCCTAAAAAGATCTAAAGAAAATGATAGTATATTAATCTTGAAGCATATATGCAACTAATCTTTCTACCACAAAATATGTAAAATAAAACTTAACTGTCTTGCAAGAAAGAGAAGAAAATATCAACTATGGAGGAAGTTTTAACACTACTATAAAAATTGTTGTTATGGAAGTAGGTTCAAGCTTGGCATTATATAAAGTTTACCCAGGTTTTCACATATCACCCTGGCCCTGTATTGTACTATACTGGGACTACATCTAGTACCTGATCCCAGAAAAGAGAAAATTGTCTTTGTGGTAATTACTACTCAGGGTAGAGCTAAGCAAGCACCCTTCACTCAACATTCAGAGCTCAGAGATCCAATGTAAGCCACAAACGCCCAACAAAAGGGCAGGTCACTAAGCTCTAACAGAAGTTCCAGTCTGTAGAGAGCAAAATTCCAATGTCAGTCACAGAATTTCCAGGTCTCAGTGCTGACTGGGCCAGAAGGATTATAAAAAAATAGTTATGATTGCTTAGGATCATCAAGACAAGAGCCTTTAATCTTCAATTAAAAAGAATGTTTGTGTATCATTCAAATAAAGCTTGACAGTGAACTAGCCATGAGAGTTCCATTGCATACAGACACAGCAATCCTTTGAAACTAGTACAAAGGAAAAATTCAAAAGATAAGAAATCATAAAACTAAACAAAATACTAAATAACTAAAGCTGACAGCTATACATAGCTTAATGGGGAAAAAAATTTAAAATATGCTTTTCTTTTCCTCTAGCATTCATGGAACCTACATAAAAACTACGTACATACTAAGCTGCAAAAAGAAAAAAAAGATAAAGGTTAATAGAGAAAAATATAATAAAATTCAAGACCAAATTATAATAAACCAGTAGTAAGTAATAATGCAAGGAATAAAATGTACACATTCATGAGGAAACTAAGAAAAACACATTAAGCAAATGTTGAGTTGAAAGATGAAATTACAAAAATGATTACACAAAATTATGATTTTTATATAAATATATATGAAAATCTATACATAAATAGGGGAAGAGTAGGATAAAGGGGCATATCTAGGTGATATAAAAAAACAAAATATATTGATAAAATCTATTTTACAAAGTGGTGAGCTAGACTCAAAGCAATATTTGGAAGCAACTTTATATAACACTAAATATCTGTATTAATAAGCAGCTGGGTGGTGCTGTGGATAGAGAGCCAGATATGAGGTGAGGAAGACCTGATTTACTGAGTTCAAATTCAGGCTCAGACACAAGCAGTGTAACCCTGGGCAAATCACTTAACCTCTGTTTGCCTCAGTTTCCTCACCTGTAAAAATGGGGATAATAATAGCACCTATTTCCCAGTGCTGTTGTAAAGATCAAATGGGATAATAATTGTAAAGCCATTAGCACAATGCCTCATACACAGTGAGTACTATAATATATGTTAGCTACTAGCTATTACAAGAAAATTAGCTGAATCTGTACTCCAAAACACTTAAAAGAAGAAAGCAACAAGCTAACAACAAAACAAACAAAAAACACAGAGAAATAACCAATAGCAGAGATCTAGAGGAAAAAGAAAAAAGTAATGAAGGTGATAAAGAAATCCAAAAGCTGTTTTAAAAGATTAATAAAACAAGTCTAATTAAAAAAAAACAAACCAAATTACAAAAATTAGGATATATGAAGGCAAAAGAAATCATAGAAACTATTACATTCTTATACACAACTCTAAGCTACAAAATTTAAGATGCAATGAACAAACATTCACTGAGTACCTCGTGTGGGCCTCTTGTTAACACAAAATAGCTAACTGATCAAAAGGCATTAAATACCAATTCTGAACCAGGCACTGCGCTGGAAAGACAAAAGTGAAATAGTACCTGACCTCTAGAAGCTTACATTCTATCAGGGGAGATAATATAACTATACACAAATTACATATTAGAAAGAAAATAGATGGAAGGAAATTGCCGGGGGGGTGGGGGGAAGAACACTAGCAGCTGTGGGGGATAAGGAAAATCTTTCATGTACAAAATGGTGAATGAGGTGAATCTTGAAGCAAAATGGGGATTCTAAGAGACAGAAATTATAAGGGTATGTATTGCAAACATGAGGGAAAAGACAATGCAAAAGTATGGAAAAGGAAAGAATTTCACAGTAAGATCACTTTTGCAAGACTTGAGGACAGATGGAGGGAAGTGATATCTAAAAAATGTAGTTTGAGGTCTAGTTGTAAAAAGCTTCACACATGCTAACATATGCATGAGTAAGGTGTGTGTGTGTGTATGTATATGTAAATATTTATATATAATCCAGCCCCAACTTTTCTTTTGACCTCCAGTCTCACATCTCCAACTGAAACTTGGAAATCTCAAACTGGATTATCCCAGAGATATCTTAAACTCAACATGACTAAAACTAAACTGATTTATCTTTCTCTTTAAACTCTCCTCTCTTCCTGTCTTCCCTTTTTACTGTGGAGGGTACCATCATCCTCCCAGGTACCTAGGCTTGTAAAATCTAGGTGTCATCCTAGACTCCTCACCCCTTTCTCATCCCCCAAATCCAATCTGTTTCCAAATCCTGTTGATTCTCAACAACTGACCTACAAGTTCCCTTCTCTACTTTGATACTTTGTTGTTGCTGTCATGTATGACTTTTAATGGCTCCATTTGGGGTTTTCTTGGCAAAGATACTGGAGAGGTTTACCATATTGTTCTGCAGTTCCCACAAAGAGGGTTAAGTAACTCACTGAAGGTCACACATCTAGTAAATGTCTGAGGCTGGATTTCAACATTCACACTGCCACAAATGAAATGTAGGCCCTCTTCACACCTGTTTTATTACAACAGCCTTCTGGTTGTTCTCCCTACTTCAAGTCTCTCCCCACTCCAGTCTTCCCTCCACTCAGCTGCCAAACTGATGTTTCTCAGGTATAAGTCTATGTCACCTCCCTACTCAATCAACTCCTGTGACTCCCTATTACTTCCAAGATCAAATATAAAACCATCTATTTGGCTTTTAAAGCCTTGACACTCTCCCCAGTTCTGTGCATCTTCACTGGCTGTCCTCTGCCCCCCATGCCCAAGCTTGGAATTCTCTCATCGGCATGATTACTCTTACCATTACTATTTACTATTATGTTTTCGAAATCTAAACAAAAGAAACAAGTTACGAAAAATAAAAGATTAAGCATCAGCACTGAAGAAGTTAAAATACTTTTTGTAGAGAGTATGATTACACAACCAGGAAACCCAAGATAAATAATGGAGGTAACAAATTACTTTAGTAAAGTAGAAGGATAGAGATGCTCAAAAAACCCTCTCAAAAACCATCTGCATTCCCATTCACTACTAACAAAAATCAAGGAAAACTGAGAGAGATAAGAATACTTTTACAATGAAAAAATGAATCAAATATTTGAGTTACTAATCTCTGAAGGGAGGCATCATAGTGTAGGGGATAGAAGGCCAAGCTTTGGAATAAGGATGACTGAGGTTAAGGTTTTGCTTCTGGAATATATAAGTGATATGACCACAGACAAGTCATTTACCTTCTCAGAACTACAGGTAACTCTCTAAGACTAAGTTAACAGAGGCATCTTTAATGGTAAAAGAGATTTCCATAACAATGAAATTATAGGTCCTAATCAAATAAATATTCTATCAAGATGTACAAGAGATCTATAAAAAGTCAATTTTCAAAATAGTATTAACCAAAGTCAAGGAAAATCTAAATATATGTATGGCATAGTTACCTCGAGAAGATATGGTAAAAAATGTTACTATTTCTCCACTACCTCACCAGTTTAATACTAAAATCAAAATATAACTGAAATGGACAGACTGAGAAATTCACAGGCAAGAGTCAATCGGGAATTTCGAGAGCATCTTTATTAGCCAGGCTGGCGGCTGCCTCATGGAAAAATCCAAAGGAGACAGCCCCAAACTGTGTGTGTGCGTCATTTTAAGCATTTTGGTGCTTCTTAATACAACCTTGCGGTTTCTACGACAAACATCTCTCACAGAACAGTTCTGACAGGGGGGCTCAAGTTGTTGCCAGGCAAGGGCGCCCAACAGAAAGTAGTTGCCAGGAAAGGGGCCCAACAGAAAGTGGTTTCCAGGAAAGGGGGTGCCTAATAGAAAGTGGCTGCCTGGCAAAAGGGGTCTAACAGGAACAGTTCTGACAGGGGGGCCCAAGTTGTTGGCAGGCAAGGGGGCCCAACAGAAAATGGCTGCTAGCAACTCAACAGATATTTTGCAACCCATGGGGAATAATGTTTTGACAGAGGCCCAATAGAATGCTGCTGCTAGCCAAGGTTATCCAACCCTGCCCAGAAACCTAACAGATATCTCTCAACCCAGGGGCCCCAGGGAGGAATAATGTCCACTTCAATAACAGGTTATTTTATAAAATTAAATAAAGTTACAAGAAAATCACCACGGAAAAAACAAACAGGCAAGGATATCCATAAGATCTATGAAAAAAGAAAACCATCAAAGCATACCTAAGCACTCTCAAATCATTGAAAGTATTATCAAGCAATAATTCCTTAAAAAAAAAAATCTCACATTAGGGGAAAAAAAGAGATACAGATAAGAAATTAAAGCCAGAAAATAAAACCTAACTTATAGAAAATGTTAGTGTTTGTTAAACACTAGAGAATTATATCACTAGTCATTAAAAAAACTATTGTGAAGATGGCATACTTGTATGAGTTTGGATCCATAACTCCAACATACACTAATATAAATAACTAGATTGGGGGCCTAAATATTTTAAAAGTCATTAAAAAGCTGTTACAAAAACAACTAATTTACTTGTTTGAACTGTGGAGAATAGGAACATTTTCATCAGAGAATAACTGGAGATAAAAACAGATTTGAAAAAAACAAAAAAGGATTTTGCATAACAAAAATAATCTAAGAAAAATGTCCAGCATTCAGAATGTATGAAGAAAGGATACATATCTATAAAATTAATAATATAAACTCTCCAGTGTGTCAACGGTCCAAAGACATAAGGAATTTATGGAGAAAATACAAACTATTCATGACTAAATGAAAAGATATTCAAATTCTGTAACAATCGGAGAAATACTAAAGAAATCAGAATAGATAAAGACACAAAAAATAATAAAATCTGATATTGGTGATGTTATGGTTTAACTAACATAATGCTGCTGAAACTGAAGATTGATATAAACATTTGGAGAATATAGAAACATATAACAGTAACAAAACTAATCATACCTTTTGACCTAGTAATTCCACTTACTAGCATTTTATCCTTAAAAAAAATCATAAAACTTATCTACATACGAGTATTTACAGCTCTCTATATATAACAAAAAACTGTATTTTGGGAACAATCAATCTATAAGTACAACTGAAAATGATGATTTATGGTCTGATGAATTATGGTATATTAGTGTGATCTATTATGATACTATTTTTAGAAGTGACAGAAAGACCCATATGAAAGATGAAAAGCAAGATCAATAAAATTGGAACTGCATATTTAATAACTTCCACTATCTTAGGAAAAAAGGCAAAAGAACTCCAGATACAAGTGGAAAAGGATTGAGAGCAAAACATTTTGCTTGTTTGCTGTCTGTTAATTTATTTGGTTCTACTTTGTAAAATACTGATGTTCTGGAAAGTTTTGTTTCTCATCTTGTACTAACATTTGATTGTTTTTAAGAGTACAATAAATTTTAAGGACGTTTAGAAAAAATAAAAAGAAAAGACACAAACTTACCTTTTCAACCCAAATCAATTCCACCTTTTTCTTTCCACTCCAACATTGATGAAATGTAGAGTAACTGAAATCCACGCTGGAAATATGCTAACTGACTCCAAAAGGCCATTGAGAGACTTTCAACTAAAATTGAAAAGTCCTACAGAGGTCTGAAAAAGAAAGCAATCAAAAATTAAGATAGGTGCAGTCAAAAAAACCCCAACAGTTCTAATACGAACACAAATACCTTACTTAGCATTTTTAGGTCTAATATGTCTTCATAATGCTTTATAGTGTGAAGGGAATTATGATCTTCATATTAATATATGTGTAATGAATATATTAATAATTTAGATTTTTCAGAATTGCCTCTTCTTGCTTGCAAGTTAGAAACTTACAATGCAGCTTAAAATGATCAATCATCCCGATAACACTTTCACAATCGTTGTATTCTTGTGTGCCTGTGTACCTTAACTGAAGCAAATCAAAGGCCCCCCCCACCAAGTAATGCTCCCAAGGACCTGAAACAATACTTTCCCACAACAGAACACCTGTACCTTAGTGACTGTGGGACTTGTAGGTTAGTCAGGGGAAACCACTTACACCCAGGGAAATGATTATTTCTAATCAATCTTCTCCCTTCCCTTCCCACTTGTGATTTATGTATATAATCTCTGCCTTCACTACTGCAGCAAGTAGAATTTTGATCAGGAGAATTCCTGACTTGCAAATCTGTTCATCATAATGAAACTAATTATTCAAACCACCACTTGATTACTGCCACTTTGTCTCTAGCCCGCTGTTTTTTCATTCCTAGGTTAGAGACCGACTCAGTAAAATCCTGTTAACAATAGAAATATTACCGCTACCATATACAGAAAAGAAGAACAGAGACAGATAAAAGAGTGAAAAAAGCAACAGGTATACTTGTTCAGTACACTTCTAAAAAGATGGGGATCATGTCATATTTCTCTATATGTATGGTAGCTCCTTGAATGATGATAATATTCAAAGTAATAACAGCATTCATAGAGTGCTTTGAGGTTTATTGTTACTGAGTTGTTTCAGTTGTGACCCCGTTTGGGGTTTTCTTGGCAAAGACATTGGAGTGGTTTGCCATTTCCTTCTTCAGCTGATCTTACAGATGAGGAACTGAGGCAAACAGACTTAACTGATATGCCATGGGTCACACAACTTTTAAGTATGTGAGGCTGAATTTGAACTCAGGAAGATGTCTTCCCAACTCCAGGCCCTGAACACTGTACCACCTAAGCAATTTACAAATATTATCTCATTTGATCCTCGTAACTTTTGAGAGGTAGTTGCTCTTATTATCCCTATTTTACTGAAGAGAAACACCAAGGCAAACTAAGGGTAGTCAAGCAGTCCCTGCCCTCAAAGAGTTTACAGACTCATGGGGAAGACAATATGGGGGGGGGGGCACACCCAGTATAGGGGAATGATGGAGAAATCCAAAAGCAGAGTAGCTGGGGAAGTAGGAGAGAAAAGAGGGGACAAGACAATGCTAAATTCCCTACCTAAATGGAGGCCCTGGAGTTCACAGCCCAGCTACCCCTGGAGGGCAGCCTCCAGTCAGAGGATCAAATCAGACAGGCAAAAAGGACTAATGAAATGTAAGCAATGGAGGCAAACTGAAATCCAATGATGAATTTCCTAGGGAAGGGAGGTAGGCTGGTGAAGTGTAAAGAAGTCTAAGCAGTAGAGTAGGAAAACGGTAAGACGATTTTATGGATCCCTCTCCTTTAACAAAGAAACTGTAGGACTCTAGTCAGAAGGTCCAAAGAGGAGCAAACGTTAAGTGATTTCCCCAGAGTCACACGGTCAGTAACTGTTTGAAATCAAATTTGAATTCAGATCTTCGTGACTCCAGGTCAAGAGCTCTCTAGTTTATGTTCAATAAATATTTGTTATATAGATAAAATTACGTCTTTTCCATAGTCCTTTATTTCATTTATCAAATACAATTTGTTCTGTTATTGCTAAGTAGCAAATAATTACCTGGCAATAATAATTAGTATTTAAATGATGCTTTCAAGTACGTAATACTCTTCACACAGTTTTGAAACTCACTCCAACTGTAAGAGCAGATTGTTTTGTGACCATCCTCTGGCATAAGGAAGTCTCTCCTGGAAAAAGGAAGGGTTCTCCTAATGTTCCTTGCTTTCTACAATTGGGCTTTCACACAGCCATAATCTCCTAGTTTAGGTGCAGCTGTCAACAAATTAAGTCCTTGTCCAGGTACCTTGTTAATGTCTAAGGAAAGGGACATGGGCCAGCTGGCAACATGTGGGAAAGCAACCCCTTAATAAGTGGATGCTGAGAATAAAATGTAAAACAGTGGAAATCAATGCAAAACTTTATTACAAGCAACAGGGAAGAGAGGGAAGAGAGAGAAAAGGGGACCTGATATATAACTCCGGCATACATACTAACATAGTATATTAACTGTGTAAGGGTGGTCATGCATTAGGAAGCAGTCACTTGTTCATTCTGCAGAAAGGGCATATCCAAGATGCCCTTATGAGAGTTCTAAGGTGGGTGTGTGCATTTTAAGCATTTCCGCACCTTGATACAGCCTTGCGATTTTAGTTCTGACAGGGTGGGGACTTGCTGCTAGGCAAGGGGGCCCAACAGAAAGTAGCTGCCAGGAAACGGACCCAATCAGACAATGACTGTCAGGAAATGGGTGCCCAACAGAAAGTAGTTGTCAGGAAGGGGGGTACCCAGCAGAAGGTAGTTGCCTGGCAAAGGGGGTCTAACAGGAACAGTTCTGGCAGGGGGGCACAAGTTGTTGCCAGGCAAGGGGGAATAACATTTTGACAGGGGTCCAACAGAATGCTGCTGCTAGACAAGGTTATCCAACCCTGCCCAGCAACCTAACAGATATCTCCCAACCTGGGGGCCCCATATAATGTCCACTTCAGGTGGCCCTGAGTGCACACATGGCCCTCTATGTCCTCAAGTGCAGCCCTTTGACTGAATCCAAACTTTACAGAACAAATCCCCTTAATAAAAGGATTTGTTCTGTAAAACTTGGACTGAGTCAAAAGGCTTCACCCAAGGGCACAGAAGGCCATATGTGGCCTCAAGATCAAAGGTTCCCTCTGAACTTTGCTAAGTGGAACTCAGAAAAAAGACAACTCTCTACCCCCACAGTATTAGAAGCCTTTCCAGGTCTTCCAGAGTTTCCATTCTTCTGGCATTTCCTTCAAAAGTTAAGGATCATCTCTAGCCATATGGAGGAACCAGGGTAGGACTTTAGGGTTATAATCACAAACACCCGAATATCACTCAACAGCAATGGAAGAAAAAAAGGGTCACAACACAGATGTGATATTGCAATTTCATTGGCCCTCTCTGCCTCGGTTCACGTCCAAATAAATACATCGCTGCCGCAACACAGTTTGGACCCAACGTTCACAATGCATATTTAATTCACTGCTGGAAATTATGAATGCCACCTTTCTCTGCTCCAGTGATTTGCAAATTAGAACTAAAAGAAAGAAAAAAGGTTACAGGAAGAGGAAAGGGGACTCACGGGTGGCTAAAAACACAAGGAGCAGTTTCAAGGAAGCTTGCTTTCTTCGACACAGAAGTGGTCTCTCATTTCTTCCTCATGTTCCCCTTCTTTCGGCTGTCTGGCACATTAGGGAACACCAAACTACTCAGTGGCAGACGATAAAGAGTTCCTGTTAGCCTATCTTTAAGTCAAATCAGCACTTATTAATCTATTTAAAGACAAATATAGAAGCACACAAATCATTAATCTATTTGTCTGGAAATCTGAATCTTCCACAAACTAATGTTTCGCTGGGCACATGAAAAAGAGCTAGCCCTGACATAGTGCTTTCAAGGCTACGAAGCGCTCTGCCAGCATTATCCCATTTTCTTCTCTTGACAATCGGTGCTATTATGACACAGCTTGCAGGAGAGGAATTTTTTCTTTTCAATAGCACTCCTTCCACATCCAGTTTTTCCTGTGTGTAGCTTATTTGTACCTGGCTGTTTCCCTACTGGCCTGGCAGCTCCCGGAGGGCGCAGAGCGCCTGGCACACGAAGTTGAGTAAGTGTTCGCAGACTGTCACTGCCAGGCCGACAAAGCGCGGAGCGCCCCCTCCTCTCCTGGCACGGTCAGCCGAGGGTCTCTCCTTTTGATTCTTCATTGCCGGGGGGAAGCAGAGGGCACGAGGCTCTGCGGGTCCGGGACGCCGGACCCAGAGCGCGGCCCCGAGGGACTCTCCAGCAGCCACCTGTCGGAGCGCGCCGCAGCCCCATCTCCGGACGCTCCGGCGCCGTCCACCAATCTGGGCGCGCTCCGCTCCCCGCCGCGCCGAGGCGGAGCGCAGCCCCCCGGCGCCGGGTCGTGACCTCCCCCCTCGGAACGGAAGGTGAAAGGCCAGACTCCCCCGCCCCCGCCCCCAGGGAGGCCCCGAGCCTCCCTCACCCCCACCCCGTCACCCACGCACTCGCGGCCCACCCCTCCGGGCCCGGCCTCGTTCGCCCACCTCTTGACAACCGCCTCTAACCAGCACCGTCGTCGTCTCCGCCGCCGCCGCCGCCTCCACCTCCGCCGCCGTCGATGTCTTCGTCACCGTCGTCGCCGCCGCCGCCATGTTTGTTGTGTCTCCGCTTCCCTCCCCTCCCCCTCCCCTTCTTCCCCCCCTTCTCTCTTCAAGTCTCGCGTGAACGGCTGCCGCTCGCGCCCCGGGACGCCTCAGGAGAGGCCGTGTGGAGAGCTAGCCCGGGAGAAAAACGTCCACGGCTAGCTTTCCTTCCACCCCCTCCTCCTCTCCTCTTTCCTCCCTAAAATGTCCATTCGGGCCCCCCGTAGGAGCCGCGTGGGTGGGGGAGGGGGCTGGAGGGGGTGTGTGCGGGGCGGGTCCGTCTGCCCCGCCCCTCGCCCCGCCCCCTGCCCCACCTCCCTCCCTCCCACCTCATCCGAGGCCCGGAGGTGCTGGCTCGAAGCTGGGCGGCGGAGTCGAACTGAGGGGAACCGAGATGGAGCTGGCGGCGAGGAAGCTCCTGCGCTCCTGCGGAGGTGGCCTGGTGAGTTCACCCCCGTACCCGCGCCCCCGTGCCGGCCGAGGAGGGGGCGGTGGAAGAGGGTGGCGGGGCACCGTTACTTCTGTCAGCCTGCCCCGAAGCTAACGGATTCGCGGCTCGGAGCGCGCCGGCCGCGCTCCAGAAACCTCGGGACCCTTCCCCTCCCCGCTCCTGCCTCCCGCAGCCCCGGGTCGGGCCGTGCCACCGCCGCCCCTACCCCGAGTGCCGCCCCTCACCCCCGTCCCCGGCCGAAGAAACCGATCTTCAGTCTTCTGGCCGCGACGTCCATCCCCGGGTCACCGCCCAGTCAACCCCCAAATGGCCCCCAAATGCCAGAACGCTACGCCCCCCAACCGCCAAAAACGACATCCCAACCCCAGAATGCTAAAATATTACCTCCTTCCCCCAAACCTCCCCAAAACACCGCCTCCTTCCCCTCAAACGGACCCCCAAGCTCCTATCACTTGTTCAGACCGGAGCTCGACGCCTTCCTTTCTCCCAGTCTAAGACCTGGCACGGGCTCTGGCAGCCTGCCGTCCCAGCCCCACCACGGCGACCTTGAAGACGTTGCAGGCCAGGCTGGGAATTTGGGGGAGCTGGGGCTTCTCCATGGACGTGCTGCAGCAGGGGAGGGCTGGGAGGGATTTCCGAATCCCGGCAATCCCAAGACAACGAGCAACCACGGAGCCTGCCGTTTTCACAACGATTTGAAAATGGTTCTTTAGCATTAAGTGCTTTATTAAAACGAGGAGTCATTGCAGTGCCTGTTGGGAGGATTTCTCCCTCTCATAACCTTCCTGTTATTACCAGGAGAGAGACAAGTTACAAAACTGTTTTCCTTTTCCAGATATTAAGGTCAGGAAATTGAAGCCTCCAGTTCCTAGAAAGAAAGGAATTCATGTAATTACTGACAATTTGCTACCCCTTTTTTCTCAGGTGACTTCTTCAGTTTGATCTGGACACAAATGATTTCTTGAGGTTTAGTCTTCTCTCAGGTGCCAGAGTATTTGATTGCCAACATCTTTCCAGCAACATATTTTCCTCTTCATGCTGGCAAATTAGTGTCCTGGAAAAGAGAATTGTTCAGGGGTCTAAGAGGCTTGTGTTTGAGGAGTTTGACATTTTCTAGTCTTTTTAAACTTGTATCCTCTCTTGCCTCCATTTTTTCATCTGTAAAATTAAGAGTTTGGACCTGAACTCTAAAACTCCTTTCAGCTTGAAAGCTGAATTTTCTGAGTCTTAGTTTCCTCATTTGAAGCATCCTGGTGTGGTATACTTCCTTATTTATAGTATATTTGTACTGATTGCATCACAGGCATGTTGTGAGGAAAGCTTTATGTAAACTTTAAAAAGCAGTAACACATCTTCGTTTAACCTCCTTAAACCTGTTCCTAACTTGCATATTGTTGATGGCCCCACCATAATCCCAGGATCCTGACTTGCAAGGTTATTTTTAGATACTTTGTTTCTACCATACTAAATGGAAGTTGCCTTGTGGTATTGATGAGTAGGGGTGGGGATGGAGGTGAATCCCATGAAAAGACCAGAGTGCAAAGACTAGAGTACAGGGGCAGGTCGCTTGGAATGAATTCAAGGACTCAAGCATTCTTGAGTCCAAGGTAGACATTTATTTTGCTTTTCAGAGGACAAGAGTTCTTAGGGAACCTGCAACTTTAGAGGGGTACAGGTAAAGTTTATATAGGGTATTCTGTAGTAAAACATGTGCTAAATATGCCAAGTGATTCCGAGTGGGATAGGGAGGGGTTAAGGAGTGGTTAGTTCTTGAAAGAACATGTACTTTTAGTATCTACTGCTCAGTATTTTACCCAGAGTTCATACCTGGAGGTTTGGTTTTAGGCCTTAAAGCACATTAAGTCAACAAACCATCAGGGCTGACTGAGAAATACAGGGCTACTGTCATCAATGTCTTGTTAGACAAGATAAAAGTAAGGGAGTATACGTATGTCTAAGTCTAGGATACTTATGATTGGTCAGTGAATAGGAGATGTTGTTATGATCCAGTACATAGCCTATTCAGCCAGTACATAGCTGGTTCAGCCTAATAAATTCTGTAGGTGCAGCTGGCTGCTCTGTCTGGAAAAGAGAGAAAAGTTTTGCTGGGGCCGGTTGTGTCTTTGGGCTGGGGAGAAATTGCCTGGGATAGTGTTTTGAGGCTAGGGAGAAATGTGATTTTTAAAGAGAAATGTGATTTTAGAATTGTGATCCAAGCACCCCGTCAGTATTACTTCTAAGATCTTTCCCAAATGTCTCTTACAGTTCAGTTGTGTCTGACTCTTAATGACCTTTTCTGGGATTTTCTTGGTAAAGATCCTGGAGTGGTTTGCTCTTTCCTTCTACAGCTCATTTTACAGATGAGGAAACCGAGGCAAACAGGGTTAAGTGACTTGCCCAGGATCACATAGCTAATAAGTGTCTGAGGCTAGATTTGAACTCAGGAAGATGAGTCTTCCTGAGGCCATGCCTGGCACTCTGTTCACTTCACCACCTAACTCCTACTTGTCTGTTTTTAGCACCATGGTTTAGGCCTTCATTTCTTGTCCTCTTTTAACAGTCACCTATCTGCCAAAACAATCGAAGTGATTTGCTCAATATCACACTACTAATAAATGATAGCTTGGGATTGGAACTCAGATTTTGTAACTCCAAATTCAGTTCTTCTGCCATGCTTCAGGCAAGGACACCAGAAGTTGAATTCCTCAGATACCAGTTGTTTCACCTTAGGAAGTTTACTTTATCTGCTACTATTTAGTAGCAGAACAAATATTTGCCTGTCACTATTGAAAGTTTCCTCACCTAGAGCTCCCTACAGAGATAAAATCATACTTCAGGACTCTTCTCCCCTCCCCCTAAAGAACTGCTACATTTAACAATAGGCAGCCTGTCTTTTTAGAGGCTCTTGCTTCATTTGTACCTGGTAGGATAGAATTTAACAAGCCTTTCCAAAATAAACCAGTTTCCTCAGCTAAATCAATAAAATCACATTTTCACTTTGGTACTTAATTATGTATTGCTTTGTATTGTTATTTGTTTTCATTTGTATGTATGTTGTCCTCCCAACTAGAAATGTAGTCCTAGGTAGAGGACAACATATCTTATATTTCTTTTTTCATATTCTTAGTATGTGGCAGATGTTCACTATTTGGGAAAAAATTATTTGAGAGGAAAAATCCAGGTCATCCAAGATTTGTTGTTTTTGTTGTTCAGTTCTATCTGAGTCTGTGTGACCCCATCAGTTTTGTCCGTGGGGTTTTTCTTGGCAAATGTGCTGGAGTAGTCTGCCATTTCCTTCTCCATTTTTTCCCCATTTTAGAAGTGAGGAGCTGAGGCATTAAGAGTTAAGTCAGTTGCCCATGGTCACGCAGGTAGTACGTGTCTGAGGTTACATTTAAACTCAGGTCTTCCTGACTCTGGGCCCAGTGTTCTTATCTACTGTGCCACCTAGTCTGCCCCAATCTGTCTTCCAGCATATTTTTAGTTAAGTATAGCAACCTATGGATTGTTTTCCACTACACACTGCAGTAGCTCCTGAAGGCATCACTATTTTCCTGAGGCTTAGAAAGTGAAGTGACTTAAGGTCACCCTGGTTTTTAAGTTCAGAATTGAAATTTGAACTCAGATTATTTTATACCAAATTTAGTGCACTTTCTACTATATCAGGAGGATAAATAATCAGCAAAAACTTAAAGTATGCAAGAAGACAGGGAAATTTTTTGTAAATATACATTTTGCATGCATAATGACAATAAAGTTTTGAAATTTATTTCCTGAAAAATTCACTTATTTTAGAAAAGTTTATTTTCCAGTAATTATGTATCCCACCGTCATTTTTACAATACACGAAAGAAAGCAAAAAATGATGTATGGAAAATGTTTAATATTTTTCAGCTACTAAATAACATATTAGTTTAAGTAAAAATGGAAAATAGTGATCTGGTTTGTGTTTCTGTTCGAAAGATTGTAACAAAAATACCATATTTTTGTCCCCTCATTGCTTTGTTGAGAAGTAGATTAGTCAAGGGAGGAAAACATATTCTTAAGGAAATATGTACTTGAATTCCTTTAATAAGCTTTTTTTAAATTTAAAATTTGTTTTGTTTTATGGGGGTGCCAACAGCTAAGAAGAAACTTCTTGACTTGTCTGTCCTCTTGGAAAACTCCTCCTTGTTTCTTAAAATCTACCCATTCAGAAGCTTTACATAACATATCAAATAATGGGGTAACATTTGCTCCACTTCAAACATTTACAGAAGAGGAAATGATGATTAAAAATATGGGTAAGTATTTATTTTTAAACTTTCCATTATATAAGTAATTTTATAGTTAAACTTTGTACAGTATTACTAGTGGTTATGTTAACTTAGGTGTTGTGGGCTGGTTTTAAAATCTTTCAAACAAAAATTTAAAAAAAATTTTGTTCAGAACTGAAGTGCATTGGTGGTCCTAGGCCTCCAGTCAATAACATGCTGTTATGAAGTTAGACTGCAAAGGTTTGTCGGAATATGTATTCTAAAACCAGAGGTTTGTACAGTTTTATGCTAGAGTTCCAATTAGTTTATATTTAAGAAATTGCAGTGTATTTAATAGTCCATAGAACATACAATGTAAAAATGATCTGTTGGGCAAGTTTACCAACAGGGAGATTTTTCTCTTCTTTGATTCTCTTTAATATGGTAATGTGTTTCTTGAAGGAGGTGAATTTTGAGGGCACTTTTTTGCTCAAGATATGTGGATTTCCTTATCTTTTATCATACTGTGAAGCTTGAAATTATTATAGTTGGAATTTTCTTCCATTCCTACCACTTTGTATCACAATTTCTATAAGTCAAAAGGAGACTGTATCAAGCAATCACCAGGCATTTGTTCAGTATCTGCAATGTACCAGTGCTGGGCTAGAGTCTGGGATGCAGATCCAAAAGTGACAGGCCCTGCTCTGAGTCCTGGGAGGATGCGACATATTCATAGATTAGTTAATATAGGATATGTATAAAATAAATATATAGGTGTTAGGGGAGAGAGTGGAAACATAATTGAGGGAACCTGAAAGTGGCTAATAAGGGGGGCAGCACTTGAGCTGAGGTTGGGTGCTCCACAAGACAAGGATTAAGAAGGAGAACTTTGCAAGAATGGGAGATAGTCTGTGGAAAAACACAGAAGCCGAAGATAGAATGAAGGCTACAGGGAACGGAGAGTAGAGTGTATCCTCTCTACTCTCTAGGCTTGAATCAGATTGTGAGTGGTATGTAAATGCCAAACAGAAGTCTGCATTTTATTCAAAAGGCAATGGGCAATTACTGAATCTTCTGGCACAGGAGAACAACATAGTCAGATCTCTGTTTTCAGAATATCAGTTTGTCAGCCATATAAAGGGTGGATTGGAGAAGCAAGAGATTGGACACAGTAAGACCAATTAAGGGGCTTTTTCAGTAGTCCAGGTAAGAGGTGATGAGTGTCTGAACTAGAGTGGTTGTGGTATGGAAAAATAGAAGAGGACAGGTTTGAGAGTTACTGAAGTGGTGGAATCATCAAGACTTAGCAACTTGAATAGGAAGGGTAAGTGAAAGTTAAGACCTGAAGATGATTCCTAGCTTACACACTGGAAGATGCCTAGAAAAATGGTGGTATCCTCAACAGAAAGAGAGAAATTAGGAGGAAGGATGAGTTTGGGGAAAAATTAGTTCTCTTTGAGTATGTTGAGTTCTAAATGCCTTTGAGACAGCCATGTGGAGATGTCTCATAGATAGTTGGTGATGCAAGACTAGCTGAGGAAAAGAAACTGATATGTAGATTTGGGAATCATCTACATAGAGGTGAAAGCTGAACCCCCATGGGAACTGATGAGATTGACAACTAAGGAAGATGTAGAAGGAGGTCAGGACTGAGTCCTGGGATACACCCAAATGTAGAGACCAAGAAGGGTTAGTGACAGGTTAGAAGCTAACCGCAACAAAGTAGTATCATGAAAACAACAGAAAGGATAGAATATGCAGGAGGAAGTAGCCAATAACATAGAGTAGTTTCAAACATTTGGGAGGGGTCGGGGGAAATCACACTAGTTTTGATTCATCCAGATAATGCATCATAATCTTTTATTTTTTTCTATTAATAGGATAGTCTCTTAAGAAATGAGTAGATTTTCTTTTTTTTCCTCATTACAGTTAAAAAATTTGCAGAGAAACAAGTTGCTCCTTTTGTGGCAGCAATGGATGAAAATTCAAAAATGGACAAATCAGTAATAGAAGGATTATTTCAACATGGGGTATGTGTATATACACACATATATAGTGTATATGTATATTTTTCAAAGTTTTGTTCTGTTTCAAAGCTAAACTCATTCTGTTGTGAAAATAAATGCATGTTTTTAAAATCAGGAAATCTAGCAATTGTACTTAACATTACATTCCTTAGCTAAAATTATTTTCATTCTCTCTAAATCTAAGGTCCTGTCTAATATTTTTCTCTTCAACAAAACTTTAAAAATCAGAATGATCTTATGAGTAGAAATACTTCTGCACTACAAATATTTAACTGAAAGAGAAGGAACATAGTTTCTTTAGGTATTTTCTGAGGAAATTTTTAGACATTGATCATTCTCTTCTTAATAAAATAATGTACAGACAGTTCTGTCTTTAGATAAATTTGCATCACACAAATTCAACTCCTCGTAAAGAATTCTGAAAGAAGTCTGCATTCCATAAAACATCATTGTTAACTTTACAATCCTGTGCTCACTGCTCTCCGTTCTTGCCCCTTGGATCAAGTCAGTGTTCCACAGCCTCCTCCCCCCCATACCAAGAAAAACCCTAAAGTAAAAACCCCTACAAGTGAAAATAAAAGACCATATACAAAAGATTATCTAGGGGCTTGGATTAAGACCGCTAGCATGGAGAGACCTTTGCTCCGCTTCACCCACCCATCCATTTGTTGGGCCTCCACGTCTGTCTTCCATCTGTCATTACTTGGATACTGCCTATCACCCTGTGCGTTGCCCATCCTCTCCTATCTTTGTCCATGTTGGGCCCCAACATCTGCCGCCTTCTCATGTTCTTCCTCTAGCTTGTGGCCTGGCCCTTCCTACTGTTCTCCCTTTTCTCACCCTGGCCCCCTTGTGTCCTTGAATGGTGTTCTGGCCCCACAGGTACTTTTCCTCCCTTCCGCACATCCATGGTTCATTAACATAAAGATAGAATTCTCTGTGTTTTTGTTTCTCTTATATGAGTCCTTGAGTAGTGTCTTGTGAATCCAGTCTTTGCTGGCACATATAGAGAATGTCAAAGCCAATAACTATAGAGAAATTTCTTAGTGTAGAACATAGGGTTTCACATCTAGAGCTGAGCTATCATCCTAGTTATTTTTGGCAAGTTTTGTAGAGCTAATGTCAAAAGAACTAGTGGTGGTTTTGTAACTGACATACAAAAACTTCATCATTTCAATTTCAGTATTTGGGAAAATGGGGGTCAGACTTTTCATATCTTCCTCAGTCCTCAAATATGCAACAGGAAAATTGTAGAGCATCATAAACCCTATTAAAGTGAAGAATTCATTGTGTAGTACATTTAAATGGAATGTTACTTCATACTAACTTGCCATCTCATTTTTTTCTCTATAGTATATGTGATTATAATATAGCATTAGTAGCCATTTCCCACATAGCTGATCATAAATTAAAGAGCATGAACTGTACTGTCAGTGACAAAGGGAGTTTCCTTTTATCTCTTCTGTGCTAAATAATTCCAGGAACAAAAATAAAAAGTATGCATCGAATCACCTATAAAATAATTTACATTCTAGGTAAGATTATTAGTAGATTTTGTTTTAATGTAGTGTTCCTATCAGACCTAATCCAGAAATAATAATTGAGAAACTATTTAATTTGTTTCTACTTTGATTTGGGTTGAGAATATTGGATTTAACAACTTTGACCCAAAAGCCTAACAGTTCAAAAAACTCATATCTTTCATTTAAATGATTATATTCACTTCATTTTTACTTTCTAGAATCTGGGTTAATGACTAGGTCAGTCACTTTTATCAACATTATCACAAGTCATCTCTAAAAAGCTTTCCTTAGATACTTCAGTCCTCAGGAATGTACTGTGAATTTTTCTGGCATCTTTTGACACTTAACATGAGATTTTGTATTAATTTTCTTTTTATGTCCTACATACCAAATTAGATTATAAGTCCTTTTATAAGAAAAATGACTCTTTTTATCCTCAATGCCTCATTTCTTTTTTAAAAATTTTATCTTGGACTCAAACATCGGAACACAAATACAGAATACAGAAAGGAAACAAAAACATATCATAAGCTTAAATATTTGGAACTTAAATACAGAATAAGAAAGGGAGGAAAGCATGTCATGTGCTTAGCAGAACATAAGAGAGAATTCAAAATATATAACAACACATTTTCATTTCACGAAAGCCTGTATGATAAATACTTGATGTTGTATTGAGGGCCACCCATCTTTTCTTTGCCTCCTTGTTCGTTTTCTTTTGTTCTTTGCTGTGTTCTTTTTTACTTTGTTCTCTTTTTCCTCCAGCCCCCCAGGGCTACAATTAAGTGTCAATATATTTCTTTATAGCTATAGATAAATACATATGCATGTATACATACATATATAGACATCAACTTTGACAAACACATTCTATTTCTGATCTTTGTTTTTATGTTTGTGCGTATCTCTTGTTTCCTATTCCCCCTGCTTCCTCTACTTTACCTTGACATTACTCTTTGAGGTAGAAGGGAGTTTTTGCTTTAATATCCTCCTCTGAAGATGAACTCTGGTTTTCTCTTTTCCCATAATAGCTTTCTATGATCGGATCCTTTCTCCTTTACCTGTGCACTTTTTGTGGTAATATCTTAATTTTTGTAGTAATCTCTAGCCCTAAGGTATGGGGGATGGTGCTTCTTGCCCCTGATCTTCACTTCTCCCTACACTGGGCAAGTGCTCTTTTCTTCTTGGCCCTGCTGCTCTTTGCAGCACAGCTGGGTCTGGCATTCCTTGTCAGCAGAGGTTCCCTCAATCTTCCCTGGCTCAGATGCCCAACTCCCCTCACTGTCCCAGGGTAAAAGTTCCTGTGGATTGGCCTCAGCATCCTTCCAAACCAACTTACCCCAGGGCTTGCCAGTTGTTGTTAAAGTAAACCCTGGTTTGGAGGTGTTTACTCTTCACTGGGACCAAACCTTGTTGTGTGATTTTTCTTCTGATCTTCTCAAATTGCCCCGGAAGACCCCCCTGTAAATTTAAGGAAGAAATTAGCTCCATAAAAATTAGAACAGGGCAAGGGGAAACTAATGACATTATAAGACACCAAGAAATAATAAAAAAATCAAAAGCATGAAGAAAATAGAAGAGTATGTGAAACATCTCATTAGAAAAACTTGATTTAGCAAACCGATTAAGGAGAAAAAATGTAAGGATTCTTGGACTACCTGAAAGAAAAAAGTCTAGTTATGGTATTATGAGAAATTATTAAGGAAAAATGCTTTGAAATTCTTGAACTACCTGAAAGAAAAAAGTCTAGTTATGGTATTATGAGAAATTATTAAGGAAAAATGCTTTGAAATTCTTGAACTTGAACAAATTCTTGAACTTGAAAGTAATAGAAAATACCAATTGATCATCACTTGAACGAGATCCTAAGATGAAAACACATAAGAACATCATAGCCAAGTTTTGAAGCTCCCAGGTTAAGGAAAAAATACTACAAGCAACAGGAAAACAAAAATACTGTGGAGCTACAGTCAGGATAACACAAGATCTAGAAGCTTCTACATTAAAAGATCAAAGGATTTGGACCATTATATTCAAAAAGCAAAGGAATTGGGTTTGCAACTAAGAACAACTTACCTAGCAAAGCTAGGTATAATCATGAATGGAAAAAAAATGGGACATTTAATGAATTGAAAGACTTTCAGGTATTTGTGACAAAAAGACCTGAACTTAGTGGAAAATTTGACATGTAAGATCCAGGAAAAACATTAAAGACCAATTATAAGGGGCTCAATGAGGTCAAACTGGTTACTTGTTATATGGGAAAATATTATCTGTCCTATTAAGGATGTTATCATTCCTTAGGTAGTTTGTGAATATGTGTAGATAAAAGGCTTGGGGTTGAGTTGAGTGTGATGGGATGATTCTTGGAAAATACAATTGTAGAGCGAGGTAGAATAGAGCCATTATATAAAAGAGATGTGAATGAAATGATACAAAAGAGTTGGATAATAATGAGGAAAGATAGGATGGAAGAAAATGCACAGCTAGAAATTATAACTTCCAATATGAGTGGAATGAACTCACCCATAAAATAGAAACAGGTCACAGAATCGATTGCCAGTCTTACAATATATTACTAAAAAAAAACATATACATACAGTTAAAATAAAGAACTGGAACAGAATTTATTATGCATCAGCTGAGGTTAAAAAAAGCTGGAGTAGCAATCATGATCTGAGACGAAGTTAAAGCTGAAATAGATTTAATTAAAAGACATAAATAGAAAAACTACATTATGATAAAAGTTAGCATAGAAAAATTAAGCAGTATCAATACTAAACCGACATGCATCAAATGCTATAGCATCTAAGTTTTTAAAGGAAAAGTTAAATGAAATCAGGTAGAAAAAGATACTAATAGATAATAGTGAGGAGTAAGGCTTCAACCTTCCTCTCTCAGAATTAGATAAATTTAACCAAAAAACAAAAGTTAAGGAGGTGAATAGAATCTTAGATAAACAAGATATGATTGATATCTGGAGAGAACTGAATGGAAATAGAAAGGAATGCACCTTTTTCTGAGCAATATATGGTATCTTTTCAAAAATTGACTTTAAGGGCATGAAAACAATTCAGAAAAGCAGAAATATTACATGCATCCTTTTTAGAGCACAAGGCAACAAAAATTATATTCAGTAAGGGACCATGGAAACAGATTAAAAACTAATTGGAAAGTAAGCAATCTAATCCTAAGAAATGAGTATGTTAAAGAACAGATCATAGAAACAATAATTTCATTAAAGAAAATGACAGTAATGACATATCAAAACCTATGGGATGCAACAAAAACACTAATCAGGAAAATTTATGTCTCTAAATGCTTATATTAGCAAAATAGAGGAAGAGCTGACCAACGAATTGGGTATAAAATTTAAAAAAGCTAGAAAAAGAACAAATGAAAAATCCCAAGGAGATAAAAGTTGATTTTATGAAAAAAAAATAGGCAATAAAACAGATAATCGGTTAATGTGATTAAAGAGAAGAAAACCAAATCACTTGTATTAAAATTAAAAAGGTTGAGATGATGGTGAAATCAAAACAATTACAAAGGTATTTTGCTCAATTATGTGCCAATAAATTTAACAATTTAAGGGAAATAGAAGAATGTTTACAAAAATATGAACTGCCTAGATTAATAGAAAGAAAATGGACTGTCTAAATAAGCCTATTTTAGAACAGGTTATTGAACAGGCCATAAATGATCTTCCTAAGAAAAAAGTATCAGGACCAAATGGATTTAAAAGTGAATTCTACCAAATATTTAAAAATCAACTAATTCCAATATCAAATAAATTATTAGGAATAATAGGCAAAGAGTCCTACTAAATTCCTTCTATGAAATAAATGTACTGATACCTAAACTAGGAAGAGCAAATCATAGAAAGAACCTTATAGACCAATTTCTTTAATGACTATGGGTGCAAAAATCCTAAATAAAATACTAGCTGGGAGAGTACAACAGTATATTACAAAGGTTATATACATCGTGACCAAGAGGGTTTTGTACCATGAATGCAGGGATTGTTTAACTTAAAGGAAACTATTAACATGGATTATATCAGCAATAAAAATAACATAATATGATTACATCAACAGAAGCAGAAAAAGTTTTTGATAAAATATAACACTCATTCCTATTAAAAATACTTGAAAACGTAGATATAAAGGGATTTTTCCTTAAAATGATATGAAGCATCTACATAAAACCATCGGTAAGCGTTATTTGTAATGGGGATAAGCTGGAAACCTTCCCAATAACACCAGGAGTGGAAGGAGGATGCCAGTTGTCACCATGATTTTATATGGTATCAGAACTGCTAGCAATAGCAATAAAAGAAGAAACTGAAAGAATCAGGATGGGCAATAAAACGATCTCTTTTTTCAGGTGACAAGATGACATACTTGGAAAGTCCCAAAGATTCAACTAAAAAGTTAGTGGAAACAATAACTTTAGCAATGTAGTAGGATATGAAATAAATTCACATAAACCAACAGTATTTCTCTCTATATAATATCATATGTCATATATCATATATATCATAACAGAACCCTGCAAGAAGAGATAGTAAGAGATATCCCATTTAAAATACCTGTAGACTATGAGATACCTGGGAGTACTAAAACAAATGCAGCAACTACATGAGCATAATTATAAAACACTTTTTGTACAAATAAAGTCAGGTTTAACTAACTGGAGAAATATTGTTCATGAGTAGGCAGAGTCAATATAATTAAAATGACAATTTTACTGAAACTAATATTCAATTCCATTCCAATTACCAAAAAAAAAATTTTATTGATCTAGAAAAAATAATAAAATTTATTTGAAAGAACAAAGGAATTAATAAAAAATATAAAGGAAGGAGTTTTAGCAATATCAGATCTTTACCATAAGGCATTACTTATCAAAATTTTTTGGTACTGTCTAAGAAATAGGAAGGTAGATCCATGGGGTAGAGTAGAGAATGCACAGAGAACAAAGGAAAACTTAGAAGGAAGCACAGAAAGCAGGGTAGCTTTGAAAAATATATATATAGTACTTATTACATAGTTTTCTAAAAAAGGTAAATAGTGTGAAATGGAAATCCATGGTTTTATGTTGAATCCTCTTTTTATACCGTAATATGTATGTGAAAATTTTTTTTATCTTTTTGTGTTGAGATTTAATATGAATAAAAATTTAAAAAAATAAAACATTGGACTTATTTACACTTTAGTACTTTAGCAACCTGTTCCAGGCACTTTTCTACAATTTATTGCATTTATTGAACTAGAGATTATGAACCAGGATGAGGTTATACAAAACAATGAGTTGAAATGTACCCTACTTTGTAATCATTATAATGTTCATTCATAACTTATTTCATGGCAGATGAAAAGAGCACTTGATTTTGAGCCAGAGATCTAGGTTGAGATTCTGGTTCACCTGTTTAATAAAAAGTTCCTTTCCCATTGTGGACCATAGTCTCATTTATAATGAGAGAATTAGGCTTGGTCCAGGGACCTCACAGTTTTTCAGTTGTATTCGACAGGATCAGAAAAATTAATAATGCAAGTTAAGCAGATTTAGTTATTAATTACATGTAGTTTCAATACAGTTCAATTATATGATTGCAAACACAATATATGACAGCACTCAGTTACTACAACGTTAGTGAGAGGCAAGGAATTAGTACATAATGACCTGCTTAGTTATGTGTACTAGCTAATTAGGTTGATCCCTAAAGTTTCATCTATTTCTAAATCCTGTGAACTCTAAATCTTCAAATACTTGAAAATAATGATAAATATGTAAAGTTTAATATTATTAGGCACCTCCAGTAATCAAATACCCTCTTCACAGGGTTTTTTTTTTTTTATGAGAAAAGCACTTTGTAAACAATGAAACACTACACAAATGTGAACTGTAAGAGACTTGTGAGACTTGAAGTTGATGAACATTTCAGTCATATATGTCTTTTGATCAAAGTTGTGAATCCAGTACTCCCAGTATAAGCTAGGCTATGAAGAAAAACTTTTCCTTTTGGGGATGTAGCCTGACACAGTGGAAAGAACAATGTCTTGGGCATAAGAAGGCCTGGATTCAGATCTCACATCTTACTACCTTAATGACCTTGTTGAGTCTTTTCTTTGGACTTCAGCTTTCTCATATTTAAAACAAAGGAGTTGTGCTAGATGACCTTAATTACTAAGGACTTTCTGATCCTAAGTTTATTATCCCTAGACTATGGTTAGGTCTCATGAAATACAAGAGCATGCAAAAGATCTAGTATTTCATCATTATAAGGATTATAAGGAGTTTCTCATGTGGAAGGTCATTCTACCAAGAAAGATCCTTTCCCTTCTGTGACTTAGTATGAAAGTTCTTGGAGTTCTCTCAGGCACATAGTAGTTGAATGACCTGCTCAAGACTGTACAACTGTTATATAGAGGAGAAACTTAAGCCTCGCTCTTCCTGACTCTTAAGCCCAACAATTATCCACTATATTCTTGCAGTATCATATAGGTGAGAGACAAATGGCTAAATTGGAAATAAAATTTACTAACTTGATACCTTCAATTTATGGTTGTGCTGGTCTGTTTGGGGAATACTAAAAGAATGAGGCAAATGTGAGGCTTTTTGCTTCCAAATAAGTTCATTCAAGAAAAGATTTTTGTTTATTGTAATACCTTAGAATTTTGATGTTGATCATTTTCCTGTAGAAGCAAAAGGTCACAATTTATATATTTTTATATTTTTTAATATATTTTTAGCTGTCAGTTTTTCAAATTGACAACTGAAGCTTAATCAGAAACTTAGTATGCTAATTACAACACTTTTTTCTATGTCAGGCTTCAAATCTTTTAAAACATTTTTGATATTTGCTAAACATCTAATTCTTGATACCTAGTTGAGAGAAAAGAAATTTAAACACTACTTAAAAATTACTGGCATGCTAAGAAGAACAAAGGTCATTAGTCCTTATTTGTCATGGTTAGCTTCTGGAGTTGTGTGGTAAATCCCTTTTTATGAAAAAAAAATCCCTTTTGATGAAGCTAAGACAGTGGAAAAAGAGGACTTGTGTGAATGCGATGAAAATTTCATTCAGTGTCCCTAACACATTTCCTAAACACTCTAGCTCATGCTAAGGAGTGGAGTGTCCCAAATAGACAGCCTCTAAGTTACTTGGGGAACTTAAGTTGTTGGGTCATCTGATGACTTGATTGGCAGCAGTCCAGTACACAACTGCATAGCATATTACATCAGGCAATAATCAGCGTGGACCCTGCAAAATTATACCCATTTTGATTGTCCAGTTGTCATCTTGGGAGAATCAAACTCTTAAAGTAGAAGAGTGGAGCTAGCAAAGGTTATTAAAGAAGCTGAGTGCAAAGATGCAGATAATTCTCCCTGGAGAGAGATTCACTCCACAGAGTTTCAATTCTATATAGTAAGAGAATGTGTTGATTAAAAAATATTAAATGTTTGTCTTCACCAGAAATAAAAATGTTTCAACAGACAAGGTAATCCAATTATAATTTATTACATTGTCATCTGAATATATTTGAAAGGTATTATTCTGCTCTCTTACTTATGAATACATTTTCATTTTCTTAACCAAACCAAGAAATAGAGTGTAATCAGAGTTTATTATGTCACTGAATCCTCTTAAAAGAGACATATTTCTTAACTGATATAGAGAGGCTTTTGTACTTTATGTTATGCGAAACAGAGTAGAGTGAAAATGCGTCACTATGTATTAGTATAAACTCTAGAATATAAATATGTGAATGGTTAAAATTTACTTCTAAAGCTCATTGCTTTCGTAAAATATTTCCTCACATCTTAACCTATTAATATATTTTTCTTTCTGCTACAGTTGATGAGTATTGAAACTGAAACAAAGTATGGAGGGACGGGAGCTTCATTTTTTTCCTGTATTCTAGTAGTAGAAGAATTAGCAAAGGTAGATGCATCTGTAGCTCTTGTATGTGACATCCAGAATACATTAATCAATAAATTGATGAGTAAACTCGGAACAGAAGAACAAAAGGCAACCTACTTGACCAAGCTGGCTAAAGACATGGTGAGTTAAGACAATTTTTCAAATTAGCTTTTTCAAAAATTAAGAGTATTTCTACTTTCCAGAATTAACAAACACTAATGGTATGTGCATTATATGTGAGGGACTTTTAAAAAAACTAAGCAATAAGCTAATTGTTTAATTAGAATATTTTCTTGTGATCAAACAGTTTAATTAATCTGTTTTCTACATAAATACTATTTCTAGTTAGAGAATTAATGAAATGACTCTTTGAATATAGCCAGTTCTTGCTTAATGTATGTGGACCATTCTGAAGAACTCCCCTTATAGGGCTCCGCTGGAACTTCTACCTATATGGTTCTAGCCTATATGGCTCCTCGAGCGAGAGTGGCTTCTGTGCTTGGAGGGGAGGAGCCCTGGTTCAGGGCTGCACCATATTTACCTAAAGCTGCCCCTTCCTCGTGGGAACCAGAGCCAGGACTTGTGCAGGGTTCTGCTGTCCTGCCCCTTACTTCCCCATAGTCTGTGTAATGTGAATTTACATAAAACAAGAAGTGTCTATATTGAAATTTGTTATGTTCAGTAAGTTACTTTAAATCTTCTGGGGCAGAGCCAATATGACAGAGTAGAGGAACTACTCAGCCAAGCTCTCTCAACATTCCTCTGCCAACAACTTTAAAATAACTCCTCAAACTGAATTCTGGACCAGCAGAGCCAACAAAAGTTGAGGATGAGACATTCTTCCAGTCAAATACAACTGAGGAGCTTGGAGGATGAGATCTGTGACACAGAAGTAGAGGCTATTTCATGGTTCATGTGGATAAAATACCGGTGGTAGGGCCAGGTGGTGGCAATAGAAGCAGCAGCAGCTTCAAGAGCTATCCAGTCAGAGACGGTAATGGGACCTGGCAATTGGTCATATAGAGATTATAGAGTTCTCCTATGCTGGACACAGGATTGGATGCTATTTGGAAAGTCTATTACCTATACCCACTTTTGGGTCACTATTCAGGGACGGAGGAGAGCACTTATGGTCAAGAGGGAGAGGAGGCCTGAGGAATAGTATCACCTCTGGTTCCAAGGGAGCGGGAACCTTGAGAAGCAGTACTGATTGCAATCCCAAGGGATCTTGGGCCTTTCCTGGGTAAGGATCAGAGTACAAAGAGAGGAGGGACCACATCTCTCCCCATATCATACTACCCTGGAAGCATAGAAAACTTCCAAACCCCCAGAACTGCCTCTGAAAACGGCAGTATAGAAAAAGTTTGAAGTCTGAAACAACAGTGCACCTCCTTTCACCCCTTATCAGGACGTCAGAAACAGAGCCCATCTGTAATATAAAGTTCAAAATTGAGAAATAGGATGGGAAAATGATCAAGCAACAAAAAAAGAATCTACAAAAAAGTTACTGTGGTGACAGGAAAGATAAATTCACAAACTCAGAAGACTAGTCAAAACAGTGACAAACAGATCTCAAGGGAAATTGTGAGTTGGAAACAAGCCCAAAAAGAATTCCTAATGGACTGAAAAAATATTTTCATAATCAGAGTGGTAGATGTAAAATTGAGTAAAGAGATGAGAGTGAAAGAAGAAAATTATGAAAAGACGACAGCTCATTGAAAGAGATACAAAAAATCCTATAGAAAATAACACTTTAAGGGGCAGAGTCAAGATGGCGGAGTAGAAAGACTCACGTACGTGAGCTCCGAACCCACAGCCCATGCATTTAATGTAAGAAGAGCTCCCCACAAGTTCTGGATCACTGCAGGGTATGCAGAAACACAGTGGAAGAGATTTCCGTTCCAGAGAGCCCCAGAGAGCCGTCCCCAGGGTCCGTCGCGCCCCAGAAAGCGGAGTCCACCCCAGCGCTGCCCTGGCCCCGGCCCCAGAGGAGCAGATCCGAGCAGGCTTCAGGGACGGAAGCTCTGGTGGCCGGGAAGGTCCCTCCTCCCACAGACGCTACAGGTCTGTGAGAGAGATGGCTGGGCTGTCCGAGAGGGGAGCGGGGTGTCTCTGTGACTCGGGCCCCCTCTGGAGGCAGCGGCGGAGGCAGAGGCAGGGGCAGGAAGTAGCGGAGGCAGCAGCTGCGGTCCCTGGGACTCCCCGAGCAGGCAGGATCCTCATTACTGAAAGTCTCTGCATAAACCACCTGAAGGAGCTGAGCCTGGGAGATGCCCCTGCCCCCACCTGCTCCATTACTGAAGGTCTCTGCATAAAGCCCCTGAGGGAATTGAGCCTGGGAGGTGGCCCTGCCCCCACTCCAGCACCAGAACTAAAGCTCACATTGAATAGCAGCTGTGCCTGCCGCAGAAAGCCTATTTGAATCTCAGAGCCCAAGCATTAGCTGGGTGGATCTAGGCGGGGGTAGACAGGAATCTCAGAAGTCAGGTAAGTGGCTGGGAAAATGCCCAGAAAAGGGAAGAAAAATAAGACTACAGAGACCTTTTTTGAGCAGATGGAAATGATCCTGCCTTTCGGGTCTGATGACAAGGAAATATTCTTGCCATCAGGGAAAGACATGGAGGGTGGGGCCTCTGTATCCCAGACATCCCAGGGGGTTGTCGGGTGGGCTCAGGCCTTGGAAGAGCTCTAAAAGGATTTGGAAAAGCAAGTTAGACAGGTGGAGGAAAAACTGGGAAGAGAAAGAGAGAGATGCAAGAAAAGTATGAAATATTGGTCAATACCCTGGTAAAGGAGACCCAAAAAAATGCTGAAGAAAACACCTTGAAAAATAGGCTCACTCAATTGGCAAAAGAGGTTCAAAAAGCCAATGAGGAGAAGAATGCTTTCAAAAGCAGAATTAGTCAAATGGAAAAAGAGGTTCGACAGCTCACTGAAGAGGATAGTTCTCTCAAAATTAGAATGGAACAGATGGAGTCTAATGACTTTCTGAGAAACCAAGAAGTCACCAAACAAAACCAAAAGAATGAAAAAATGGAAGAGAATGTGAAATATCTCATGGGAAAAACAACTGACCTGGAAAATAGATCCAGGAGAGACAATTTAAAAATTATGGGACTACCTGAAAGTCATGATCAAAAAAAGAGCCTAGATATCATCTTCCATGAAATTATCAAGGAAAACTGCCCTGACATTCTACAACCAGAGGGCAGAATAAGTATTGAAAGAATCCATCGATCACCACCTGAAAGAGATCCAAAAAGAGAAACTCCTAGGAACATTGTGGCCAAATTCCAGAACTCCCAGGGCAAGGAGAAAATCTTGCAAGCAGCTAGAAAGAAACAATTCCAGTATTGTGGAAATAAAATCAGGATTACTCAAGATCTAGCAGCTTCTACATTAAGGGATCGAAGGGCGTGGAATAGGATATTCCAGAAGGCAAAGGAACTAGGACTCAAACCAAGAATCACCTACCCAGCAAAACTGAGTATAATACTTCAGGGGAAAATATGGTCTTTCAATGAAACAGAGGACTTTCAAGCATTCTTGATGAAAAGACCAGAGCTGAAAAGAAAATTTGACTTTCAAACACAAGAATGAGAAGAAGCATGAAAAAGTAAACAGCAAAGAGAAGTCATAAGGGACTTACCATAAGTGAACTGTTTACATTCCTACATGGAAAGACAATATTTGTAACTCTTAAAACTTTTCAGTATCTGGGTAGTTGGTGGGACCACACACACACATGTACAAGTGTGCACACATACACACATGCACACACATACAGAGACAGAGAGCACAGAGTGAATTGAATAGGATGGGACCATATCTTAAAAGAAATTAAGGTAAATGGTGAGAGAGAAAGGTAGGGGGAGGAAAGAGGGTGAAATGGAATGGGGTAAATTATATGTCATTTAAGAGGCAAGTAGGAGACTTTTTAGTGGAGGGAAAAAGAGGAGAGCTGAGAAAAAAAAACAAGAAGTTTACCCTCATCACATTTGACTAAACGAAGGAATAAAATGCACACTCATTTTGGTATGAAAACCTATCTTACAGTACAGGAAAGTGGGGGAGAAGGAGATAAGCAAGGGGTGGGGGATGATGGAAGGGAGGGCAAAGGGAGGAGGGAGCAATTTGAAGTCAACACTTGGGGAGGGACAGGATCAAAAGACAGAAGAGAAACAATGAGGGGCAGGATAGGATGGAGGGTAATTCAGTTAGTCTTACACAACACGACTATCATGGAAGTCATTTGCAAAACTACACAGATAGGGCCTATATTGAATTGCCTGCCTTCCCAAAGGGAGTGGGTGGGGAGGGAGGGATGGGGAGACTTTGGAACTCAAAGTTTTAGGAACAACTGTTTAGTATTGTTGTTGCTACTAGGAAAGAAGACATACAGTTAATGAGGAATAGAAAGTTATCTGGCCCTACAGGAGAAAAGAGAAGATGGGAACAAGAGAAGGGAGGGATGACAGAAGAGAGGACAGATTGGAGATAGGGAAAATTAGATTACTTGGTGTATTGGAGTGGGGGGAGGGGATAAAAGGGGAGAAAATTTGGAACCCAAAATTTTGTGAAAATGATTGTAAAAAGTTAAATAAAAAAAAAAGTAATGAGCTTGATGCTTAGAGAGAAGACATGGATTTGCATGAAGTAATCAAAAGTGAAATGAGCAGAACCAACAAAACACTATATACAGTACTAGGAACACTTTGAGTGACTAAATCATTTCAATTCTTATAAATACCCAAGTTAACTACAAAGGACATGTGAAGGAAGATGCTATATGTATCCAGAGAAAGAACTTAATAATGTGTATACAATGATTTTATCTTATTTATATGTATGTATACACATATACATGCACATACACACATGTTTTGTCTAATGGTAGCTATCTCTAGGGTGAAGGGAAGGGAAAAAAAGAGAAATTTAGATGATAACTTCATTATATATTTAATAAGAATAGCAAATTATACATAATAGATTTACAATTTTATGTGCAATCATCTTTTTATTATACTATATTATAGAAATGCTTGTTTTATTCCATGAATTAAAAATAAAACAAAATAATTTTTAAAAAGGAATGTAAAAATAAGGGGGTTGGACTAAGAAAAAATAAAATAACAGGAAACATGAAATATTTAGGTGTCTATCTGCCAAGACAACCCCAGGGACTACATAAACACAATTATAAAACATTTTCCACAAAAATAACAATAGATCCAAACAGTTGGAGAAATGTTAATTTCTCATGGGTAGGGTGAACAAATATGGCAAAAACGACAATTCTTCCTAAGTAAATTTACTTAGTGCCATACCAATCAAACTTACAAAAATTATTCATAGAGCTAGGAGAAAGTAATAATAAAATTCATCTAGGTAGAAAATAGGTCAATAATATCAAGCAAATCAATGAAAAAAATATGAAGGGGAACGAAGCCCAGATGGCAGAGGAGAAGGATGCACTTCTAGAAGCTCTCCTCCCACAGCCCATAAAATACCTGTAAAAAATGACTCTAAACAAATTCTAGAGCAGCAGAAACCACAAAACAGAGAGGAAGGTTTCTAGCCCAAGACATCCTGGAAGGCCAAGAGGAAAGGTCTGTTGCTCTGGGGATGGAGCAGAGTGCAGCATAGTGTGGTCTCCAAGGCACCACCAGCAGCATTTGCGGGTTCCAGATTCCTCAACTCACAAATGCCAAAGACAGCTTCAAAGGTCAGTGAGAAAGCTCTTTCACTTGGGTGAGAAGGGAGCACAGCTTTCTCGCCCTGATCCCAGGCAGCAGCAGCTTCCATTGTTGGAGCCCTGGTCTAAAGCCTCTGGGGGAATTGAGCACCTGATCTGGATCTCACCCTTGAGTGGTGGTCCTAGGGTGAGGAGGAGTGCTGGCTGGTGTGATGGAGCTGGTGGAGGTTCTGGAAAGGGAATCCTGCTCACGGGCCACAGAGAAATAAACTCCTCTCCCTTGATTGTGCCACCTTGGAAGAACTGAGAACTTACAGGTTCCCAGAGAATACCCTCCCCTTGACAACTCAGAAGTCAAGGAACTGGCTAGGAAAATGCCCCAAAAAGGGAAAAAAATAAGACTAAAGAAGGTTACTTTCTTGGTGAGCAGGTATTTTCTTCCATCCTTTCTGATGAGGGACAATGCATACTATCACAGGAAGACCCAAAAGTCAAGGCTTCTGCTTCCAAAACCTCCAAAATAAATATGGAATGGTCTCAGGCCTTGGAAGAGCTCAAAAAGGATTTTGAAAATCAAGTAAGAGAGGTGGAGGAAAAATTGGGAAGAGAAATGAAAACAATGCAAGAAAATCATAAAAAACAAGTCAACAGCTTGTTAGAGGAGGCCCAAAAATAAGCTGAGGAAATTAACACCTTTAAAAATAGACTAACTCAAATGGTGAAAGAGACCCAAAAAGCCAATGAGACAAATGTTTTAAGGAGCAGAATTAGCCAAATGGAAAAGGAGGTTCAAAAGCTCACTGAAGAAAATAGTTCTTTAAAAATTAGAATGGAGCAGATGGAAAGTATTGACTTTATGAGAAACCAAGAAGTTAAAAAACAAAACCAAAAGAATGAAAAAATAGAAGACAATGTGAAATATCTCATTGGAAAAACAACTGACCTGGAAAAGAGATCCAGGAGAGACAATTTAAAAATTATGGGACTAGGGGGCAGAGCCAAGATGGTGGAGTAGAAGGACGCACGTTTACGAGCTCCGAAACCAAAGCCCATAGAATTAATGTAAAAAGAGTCCCCAATAGCTTCTGGGTGAATACAAGGTGTGCAGAAGCAGAGTGGAAGAGATTTCCGTTCCGGGGAGCCCTGAAGACCCGTCCCCAGGGTCCGGCACGCCCCGGAAAGTAAACCCGACCCCCAGCGCTGCCCTGGCCGGGGCCGCAGAGAAGCTGATCCGAGCAGGCTTCAGAGACAGAAGCTCCAGCTGCCGGGAAAGTCCCTCCACCCACAAAAGCTACAGGTCAGTGAGAAAGAAAGCCGGGCTGAAGGAGAGGGGAAGTGGGGCGTCTCCGTGACTCGGGCCCCCTCGGGAGGAAGCGGCGGCAGCGGGGACGGGGGCAGGACGCGGCGGAGGCAGAGGTGTGGGCGGCGGCTGAGGCGGCAGCGGCCCAAGACTCAGGAATCCCCCAACAGCAGGCAGGATCTTCATTACGGAAGATTCCCGCATAAAACCGGACGGAGCTGAGCCTGGAAGACGGCCCTGACCCCACCCCGCTCTGTTACTGAAGGCTCCTGCTTAAAGCCCCCAAAGGAGCGGGATTTGGGAGGCGGGTCCCCCACCCCGCCCCCACCTGTTCCATTCCTGAAAGTCTCTGCATAAAACCCCCGAGGGATCAGAGTCTCGGAGGCAGCCCTGGCCCCACCCCAGCACCTGAACTAAAGCTCACTAATTGACAGCCAGCAGGAGGAAAGCCCATTTAAATCTCAGAGGCCAAGCACTAGCTGGGCGGATCCAGGCGGGGGTGGAAAGAAATCTCAGAAGTCAAGTAACTGGCTGGGAAAATGCCTAGAAAAGGGAAGAAAAATAAGACTTTAGAGAGTTTTTTCCAACAAATGCAAATGATCCCGACCTTCAGATCTGACGAAGATGAGGACGTATTCTTGCCATCAGGGAAAGATGTGGAGGGCGGGGCCTCAGTACCCCAGACACCCCAGGGTGGGCTCAGGCCCTGGAAGAGCTCAAAAAGGATTTTGAAAAGCAAGTTAGACAGGTGGAGGAAAAACTGGGAAGAGAAATGTCAGAGATGCAACAAAAGTATGAAAAACAGGTCAATACCTTGGTAAAGGAGACCCAAAAAAATGCTGAGGAAATTAACACCTTGAAAAATAGGCTCACCCAATTGGCAAAGGAGGTTCAAAAAGCCAATGAGGAGAAGAATGCTTTCAAAAGCAGAATGAGCCAAATGGAAAAAGAGGCTCAAAAGCTCACTGAATTTAATAGCTCTCTCAAAATTAGAATGGAACAGATGGAGTCTAACGACTTTATGAGAAACCAAGAAATCACCAAACAAAACCAAAAGAACGAAAAAATGGAAGAGAATGTGAAATATCTCATGGGAAAAACAACTGACCTGGAAAATAGATCCAGGAGAGACAATTTAAAAATTATGGGACTACCTGAAAGTCATGATCAAAAAAAGAGCCTAGACATCATCTTCCATGAAATTATCAAGGAAAACTGCCCTGACATTCTAGAACCAGAGGACAAAATAAGTATTGAAAGAATCCATCGATCACCACCTGAAAGAGATCCAAAAAGAGAAACTCCTAGGAACATTGTGGCCAAATTCCAGAACTCCCAGCTCAAGGAAAAAATCTTGCAAGCAGCTAGAAAGAAACAATTCCAGTACTGTGGGAATACAATCAGGATAACCCAAGATCTAGCAGCTTCTACATTAAGGGATTGAAGGGCATGGAATAGGATATTCCAGAAGGCAAAGGAACTAGGACTCAAACCAAGAATCACCTACCCAGCTAAACTGAGTATAATACTTCAAGGGAAGATATGGTCTTTCAATGAAACAGAGGACTTTCAATCATTCTTGATGAAAAAACCAGAGCTGAAAAGAAAATTTGACTTTCAAACACAAGAATGAGAAGAAGCATGAAAAAGTAAACAGCAAAGAGAAGTCTTAAGGGACTTACCATGAGTGAACTGTTTACATTCCTACATGGAAAGACAATATTTGTAACTCTTAAAACTTTTCAGTATCTGGGTAGTTGGTGGGACCACACATACACATGTACACGCATGCACACACATACACACATGCACACACATACAGAGATAGAGAGCACAGATTGAACTGAAAAGGATGGGACCATACCTTAAAAGAAACTAGGGTAAATGGTGAGAGAGAAATGTAGGGGGAGGGAAAGGGAAGGGGGTAACTATATGTCATTTAAGAGGCAGGTAGTTTTTCTTAGTGGAGGGAAAAAGAGGAGAGCTGAGAAAAAAAAACAAAAAACAAAAAAACAAGAAGTTTACCCTCATCACATTTGACTAAACGAAGGAGTGAAATGCACACTCATTTTGGTATGAAAACCTATCTTACAGTATAAGAAAGTGGGGGAGAAGGAGATATTGCAAGGGGGGGGATGATGGAAGGGAGGGCAAAGGGAGGAGGGAGCAATCTGAAGTCAACACTTGGGGAGGGACAGGATCAAAAGACAGAAGAGAAACAAGGAGGGGCAGGTTAGGAGGGATGGTAATCCAGTTAGTCTTACACAACACGACTATCAGGGAGGTCATTGGCGAAACTACACAGATATGGCCTATATTGAATTGCCTGCTGTCCCAAAGGGAATGGGTGGGGATGGAGAATTTGGAACTCAAAGTTTTAGGAACAACTGTTTAGTATTGTTGTTGCAACTGGGAAAGAAGACATACAGTTAAGGAGGAATAGAAAGTCATCTGGCCCTACAGGAGAAAAGAGAAGATGGAGACAAGAGAAGGGAGAGATGACAGAAGAGAGGGCAGATTGGAGATAGGGAAAATTAGATTGCATGGGGTATTGGGGTGGGGGGAGGGGATAAAAGGGGAGAAAATTTGGAACCCAAAAATTTGTGAAAATGAATGTAAAAAATTTAAATAAATAAATAAATTTTAAAAAGAATTCAGATGCTAAAAAAAAAAATGGGACTATCTGAAAGCCATTATCAATAAGAGAGCCTAGACACCATCTTTCATGAAATTATCAATGAAAACTGCCCTGATATTCTGTAACCAGAGGGTAAAATAAATATTGAAAGAATTCACTGATCACCTCCTGAAAGAGATCCGAAAAGAAAAACTCCTAAGAATATTGTAGCCAAATTCCAGAGTTCCCAAGTCAAGGAGACTATATTGCAAGCAGCCAGAAAGAAATAATTTGAGTATTGTGGAAATACAGTCAGGATAATACAGGATCTGGCAGCTTCTACATTAAGGGATTGGAGGTCTTGTAATATGATATTCCAGAAGTCAAAGGAACTAGGACTGAAACCAAGAATCATAACTGAATAGAAAATTTGACTTTCAAACACAAGAATCAAGAGAAGCATGAGAAGGTAAACAGAAAAGAGAAATCCTAAAGGACTTAATAAAGCTGAACTGTTTACATTCCTACATGAAAAAATATTTGTAACTCTTGAAACTTTTCTCAGTATTTGGGTAGGTGGAGGGCTTATACACACACACACACACACACGTATAGTCAGAGGGCACAGGGTAAGTTGAATAGGAAGGGGTGATATCTAAATAAATAAAGTTAAGGGGTGAGAGGAATATATTGGGAGGAGAAAGGGAGAAATGGAATGGGGCAAATTAACTTTCATACAAAAGGCAAGAAAAAGCTTTTTCAATGAAGGGGAAAAGAGGGAGGTGAGAGGGACAAAGTGAAGCTTACTCTCATCACATTTGACTTAAGGAGGGAATAACATGCACACTCAATTTGGTATGAAAATCTCTTACACTACAGGAAAATAGGGGGAGAAGGGAATAAGTGGGGTGTGTGTGGGGGTGACAGAAGGGAGGGCAAATGGGAGGAGGAGGTAATTAGAAGCTAACACTTTTGGGGAGGGATAAGGTCAAAAGAGAATAGAATAAATGGGGAGGCAGGATAGGATGGAAAGAAATATTGTTAGTCTTTCACAACATGACTTATGGAAGACTTTAGCAAAACTACATATGCATAGCCTATATTGAATTGCTTGTCTTCTCAGTGGGGATGGGTGTGGAGGGAGGAAGGGAGAGAAGTTAGACCTCAAAGTTTTAGGAACGAATGTTGAGAATTGTTTTTGCATGTAACTGGGAAATAAGAAATATAGGTAATGGGGTATAGAACTCTATCTTGCCCTACAAGAGAAGAGAGAAGATGGGGATAAGGGAAGGGAGGGGTATGATAGAATGGAGGGCAGATTGGGGAAGGGGTAATCAGAATGCATTGTGTTTTGGCGTGGAAGGAGGGGAGAGATAGGAAGAAAATTTGAAACTCAAAATCTCGTGGAAATGAATGTTGAAAGTTAAAAATAAATAAATAGGGCGGAAAAAATGAAAAAAATATGAAGGATGGTGGCATAGCAGTACCTGATTTCAAATTCTGTTACAGAGTAGTAATCATTAAAACAATCTGGTACTACCAAAGAAGTAGAGTGCTGGGTCAGTGGAATAGATTAGGTACATAATAAACAGTAGTAAATAACCATAGTAATCTAGTGTTTGATAAACCCAAAGAGCCAAACTTTTGTGGCAAGAACTCATCACTTGACAAAAATTGCTGGGAAAACTAGAAAGAAGTTTGGTTGAAAATAGAAATATACCATCACCTCACACCATATAGCAAGAGAAAATCAAATAGAATAATTTACAAATATAAGTAAAGTACTTAGACATAAAGGGTGATATTGTAAGTAAATTAGGGGAGCATTCAATAATGTACTTCCCATATCTGTGAATAAGGGAAGAGTGTGTGACCAAACAAGAGATAGAGAAGATCACAAAAAGTAACAATGATAATTTTGGATAAAATGGAAATTAGAAAGGTTTTGCATAAACAAAATTAATGCATCCAAAATTAGGAGGAAAACAGGAAGCTGCAAAATTTTATAGCAAAATTTCTCCGATAAAGGCCTCATTTCTCAAATACATAGGGAATTGAGTTAATTATATAAAAATAAGAGCTCTTCCCCAGTTGATAAAAGAATATGAATAGGCAGTTTTCAGAAGAAGAAATCAAAGCTATCAATAGTCATATAAAATGCTCTAAATCATCATTAATTAGAGAAAGATAAACTAAAAAAAAAAAAACACCTCTGAAATACCACCTCACATCTGTCATATTGTCTAACGTGTCAGAAAACAAAAATGACAAGTTCTGGAGGGGATGTAGAAAAATTGTAAAAATAATGCATTTTTAGTGGAGTTGTGAATTGTCCAGCCATTCTGGAGAACAATTTGGAACTACACCCAAAAAGCTATAAAACTGTGCCTCCCCTTTGACCCTGCAATACCAATACTAGTCAATTGAGGAATGACTGAATGAGTTGTGGTTTATGAAAGTGATGGAATATTATTATGCCGTATAAGAAGTGATGAGTTTAATGATTATAGAAAAACAGATTTGCATGAAATAATGAAAAGTGAAATGAGCAGAATTAATGTAATTGAACAAAGCTGTCTTTCATTATATCTTTAAGGAATCTTGAACAGTTTTGACATGCAAAAGGGACTTCAAAAGAGAATCTTTGAGGCAGTATTTTTCTTTAGCAATCACATTGTTTTTATAGTAAGCAATCAATAGAATTGATTTGATTTCTGTCCTCCTCTTAGTCAATTGTGCAGCTCTAAAGATGCTGCCTTCTAAAATACTGTTTGTAAAAAGCCTGCCTATTCCTTTCTTATGTCTTCATCAAAGATGCCCTCAATGTTTATGTAGATTATTCTCATAAAGATTTTTCTGGAACTATAGGAAAACAGATGCATATGGAACAGTAGTCAATATTTTCTTGTTCACTTTTTATTTGCAATAATATGCTGACTGATGTGGTTTTATTTGGCTACCTTGTTATGGCAATTGCTTTACATTGAATAAACTTACTTGGAAAAGCAGTGATCATCTGTGTCAAGTCTGTTCAATTATTCATTTCCCTTTTTTGTCATTAACAACTTGTCTGAGTAAGTTAAATGGCTGTTTATTCAGTTATGTATCATGTGTTGGCTTTTTTATATTTTTCTGCTTTGGTATTATATCTGCTTTTCTATTTTTCTGCTTTGCTTTTTTGTTCTAAAAAGTGAATAGTCTCACTATAACAAACAGCTGATTGAGTAATGACTTCTACATCAGTAACCAGATGTTTCCTGTGTGTTAAAATATAATCAGTTACATTTCTTATGTGATAAGAATATGATATTCACATTGTGGTCATGTTCACATACTCCAGCTCCCTTTTTGTGGAAGTTATTCATGTTATATAGGTGTAAGGCTTCTGTATATAGTCTTCAATCTTGTGGCCTATTATTTCTTAACATCTTTAACCATGTTTTTCAACATATTTTCATGATTCTCCTCTATTTCCACTTCTGAATGGAAGTCTTCAGATATTAAAGTATATGCTGATTTTGTTTGAATGTACATTAAATATCAAAATCATTATATTTTTACTCAAAACTATTTTCCAATGCCATAAGGTAATAACTTCTAATACAAATTTTTTATCTATTTTTCTTGTAATAACCATAGTTATTTTGATTTTAAATTAATCTAGTTTTTGTTCCCATTAAGGTTTTCATGAATCTTTATTATGGTAAAATTTGAAAATAATTATCAGAAGGAATAACACTGTTTTTAAAATAATTTCAGCATATTTTTAAAAAATGACTAAAATACAACTTTCCAAACTTCTCTTATAAATACAAACTTGTCATAAATTTATTTAAAAATGTAAACACATCTACATCTACAATTTGAATTTTTGTTTTCTTGAACGTGTAGATAGGAAGTTTTTGCCTTTCTGAGGCTCAGGCTGGCAGTGATGCATTTGCTTTAAAGACTAAAGCTGAGAAGAAGGGGGACTATTATATCATCAATGGGTCCAAAATGTGGATTAGCCATGCAGAACATGCAGGAGTTTTTCTGGTGATGGCAAATGCTAATTTTAATATGGTAAGTTTAAAAATGAAAATTCTTTCTTCCTTTTTTATTAAAAAAATTTTTTTTCCATTGAAACCCTGTGGTAGTTGGATGTTTTTTTTTCTTACAAAGGAATCTAGAACTGGAAATTAATTCAGAGGTCATCAAATCTAATTTGTTTTTTTTCCCCTTCAATTCATATGTTTTGGACGTATTAAAATTTTTCATCACTGAATTCATCATTTTAAGCAAAATGGATATTAAGTATACCTTTGTCTTAATATTCTTAACAATTACATGTAAAGATAGTTTTCAACATTCATTTTTGTAAAATTTTGAGTTCCAAAAGAGAGTTTTCAACATTTATTTTCGTAAAATTTTGAGTTCCAAATTTTTTCCCTCCCTCCTTCCTTCCCCTCTCCCCAAGACAGCAAGCATTCTGATTCTGACATATACAATCATATTAAACAAATTTCCACATTAGTTGTGTTGTGAAAGAAGACTCAGAACAAAAGGGAAGAAGTCTGAGAAAGAAAAAACAAAGTACAAATAGTGTGCTTTGATCTGCGTTCAGATTCCATAGTCTTTTGGAATCATCTTGGATCACTGCTGTTGTATTATATTGCTGAGAAGAGCTAAGTCTCTCATGGTTGATTATCACATGGTGTTGCTGTTGTGTACAATGTTCCCCTGACTTCACTCTCATTATTTCTTATAGCACAATAGTATTCCATTGCATTCAGTTTGTTCACCCATTCCCCAATCAATGGTTATCCCTTCAATTTCCAATTCTTGTCTCCCACAAAACAAGCTGCTATAAATACTTTTGTACATGTAGGTCCTTCCCCCTTTTTATGATCTCTTTGGGGTGCAGACTTAATAGTGATATTGCTGGATCAATTAATAAACACAATCTTATAGCTCTTTGGACATAGTTCCAAATTGCTTTCCAGAACTGTTAGATCAGTTTACAACTCCACCGACAATGCATTAGTGTTCCAGAATTTTCCCACATCTTCTCCAGCATTTATCATTTTCTTTTTCTGTCATACTAGCCAATATGATTAGTATGAGGTGATACCTCAGAGTTGTTTTGCTTTGCATTTCTCTAATCAGTAGTGATTTAGAACATTTTTATATGATTATAGATGGCTTTAATTTCTTTCTCTGAAAACCACCTGTTTATATAATTGAACCATTTATCAATTGGGTAATACAAATCCAATTTCTTTATGCAAATAGAAACTTTATTTGGCTCATAGAGTTTGAAAGCCTTGTCCAGGGTAACTTATATTGATTGATTGTTGTCCTTCGTGCTCGAAGAGGACCAAAGTGTTATAGCTACGTTGGGATAAAGGTATAGTGTGTCTGACTGTGACTAATAAGATGAGTACAAACTCAGAAGGCTCTACCACAAGTCAGGCACAAATAGTTCATATAAACATTTGGAATGGAGATATATCTAACACAAGCAACATAAGTAGTAAGTAGAACCAAGATTTGAACCAGTGACTCCAAATCTTTCCACTATTACGGGTTGAGTAGTTTGTTTTAGGTCCTGACTCAGAGCTATTCAGTGTTTGGCAAAAGAGCTTTAGTTTTCTTGCCTCTAAAGTCGTTTTAGGAGTACATGGTATATAGGTTTATGAGGATAAGATGAATAAACAAATGAAAAAGTATTTATTAAATACTTACCATGTGCCAAGCACTGAGATAAGTGCTGGTTATACAAAAGTGAAGACTGTTTCTTGACTAAAGGAGCTTATATTCTAATCGAGAAAACATAAGGACATGGATTCCGGGAAGGTGTATTCTAGTTTGGAAGGTTAAAAATATGTGAGGTGGTCAAGGAGATATGGCATTATCTAGGAGTAAAGTAAAATGTAGCTGGAGCTACACTGCATGTCATGGACACCTCAAGCAATCGCCAGTCAGGAGTCACTTCCCTGGGTAGGAGTTTCCAGGGATAAAAAGGTTAAGTCCTCCAGGGCTTGGTTTCTGGTCCAGGCAGCACAAGATGGCCTGGAAGTAAAGTGAAGTGTGGCTGGAGCCAATTCTAGACAGAGTAGGTAACTAAGGAAGACAATCCATCAGCCATCATTCCCTAAGGGGGTAAGATGTCTCATCTCAGGACTGAGGGAAGTTTGGGATCCAAATGAGCCACTTTCCCACTCACTCAAGGTCTTAGTTTCTCTTCTATAAAATGATGGTATTTGGACTAGGTACATCTCAGCAACCTTTCAGCTCATAGTCTTGTGTTCCTTGTTGTCTCACCACCCATCAGCAAGGAGGATTAGATGAATAACACATGCATGTTCCCTTCCACTTCCATGAGCCCATTTTCCAATTAGAGGAAAGATGTTTGCCAGTCTCATTTCAGGAAACCTAGTTTAGCAGAAAGAATCCTGAACTTGGAATTTGGAAAGCCAGGCTCAAATTTCTGTTCTGACCCTTACCACCTGTGAAAACCACAAGATAGCACAACTTCCCTGGGCACAATCTAACACTTTCTCTGTCTCCCTCAAAAGTTTGTGAGGAAGGTGTTTATGAACTCTAAAGTGTATTGGAGATGGAGATTATTATTATTGTCTCCTAGAAACGTAGGTGGAGTCAAACTTCACAGCCACAATCCAGGTCTTTGACTTCCATGGGGAAATTGCATGGTCAGGTTTTGACTTCTTTGGATGCCAGCATCCTTCCCTCACCCTTGTGTGCTCACCAACAGGAAGAAGTCTAAAGCCAGAGGAGAGAGGACTTGAGCTTCTGTCCCCTGAGCCATTTCAACTTCTTGGACTGTCTGTGCTAAGCCCCATAAAACATCTTGGTGTTTAGTCTAAAAGCTTTTCCTTTACTGTTTCGTCCTGTTTTATTGAAGCTCTCAGATGCTAAGCTCAGGGTAGCCCCCTGAAGAGCTTCTGAAACCTCTTTGATGAGTCACCAGCCCTGTAAAACGTTGCTGATCTCCTAGATACATTACTTAGCCTCTTCTGTACTTCAAGATTCCTCCTACTTGACCTTCTGGACTGTACCACTCACTTTTCAGGTCCTTCCTGTCCTTTTGGCACTTGTTTCATAAACATTTAGTAAGTGCCCACTGTACACTAAGCTGTGTTTGGTAAAGGAAACAGTGTCTAGAAAAACATGGTCTCAGCCTTTCTGGAGCCCACAATGTAACAGAGGGAGAAGACACAAACACATAACCATGAAGCACAATATGAATGCTCGGTATTTTTGAGAGTTATAAAATAAATGCTATTTGAAGTCAGTTCCAGCCTTACAAGGAAATGCTATCAAAGAAGTATAGAGACAGGTGAGTATTGTAGTTCAGAAGGAACTGTACTAGAAGTCAGAGGTCCTGAATTCAAATCCAGACTGTCATTTATCAACCTTGGGAATTGGAGGCAGGTCACGTCACTTTTCTGAGTCTTGCTTTATGTGAGCTATGTAACAAACTATCCACATATATTTTGTAAATCCAGTCACATTTATATCGCTGACTTGAGAGTTTATTGTGTATAAATTTATACCCTATACCAGTATCACCCTCATAAAATTCATTCTATTCAAAGCAGACTCTTTAAAGTAGCATTTATTTAAGGGACTATTTAAGTTAACCTGTGACTTGTAAGAAACAAATATTGTAAAAGCAGAGAAAAGATATGACATAATACTTTCATTTGGATTTAAGAAACTTATTGGCTTATCTTTCATTAAATTTC
Organism: Bettongia penicillata ogilbyi; assembly: GCA_023548195.1. NCBI lineage: Eukaryota > Metazoa > Chordata > Mammalia > Diprotodontia > Potoroidae > Bettongia > Bettongia penicillata. The sequence continues at coordinate 279,801 of JAJHZJ010000709.1, read as the reverse complement.
ACCTTTCAACTAATAGTCACTTCCTGTTATATGTAGAATGTTGTGTTAGTTGCAGTATACTTATTCTGTTTCTTTGGAAAAGTTAACAGATTAATTGAATGAAATTTGAAAAGCTTTAAAATAGTATATTTAACAAATAAAACTGTAATAAAAGAACTAGTACACTGGGAGAAGGCAAAAGGAAGAGGTAGAATGGGGTAAATTATCTCACATAAAAGGAACAAAAGAGCTTTTACAGTGGAGGGAAAGAGGTGAATTGGGGTTGGGGGCAGTATTTGAACCTCACTCTCATCAGAATTGAAATTGGCCTAATGAGGGAATAACATACACACTTATTTGGGTATAGAAATCTATCTTACCCTACATGAAATTAGGAGGGGAAGGGAATAAGAGAAGGGAGTGGGGTGCTGATAGAATGGAGAGTGGACTGGGGGAGGTAGTAGTCAAGAGCAAAAAGAAGGTGGTAAGACAAATGAGGGGAAATACTCAGCAATCCTAACTGAAAAAAATTTACAGCAAGTTTTTTTTTCTACTAACGGCTTCATTTCTCAAAAATATAGAGAACTGAGCCAAATTTATAAAAATGAGAGCCATTCCTGATTGATAAATGGTCAAAGGACATGAACAGGCAATTTTCAAATGACATAATCACATTTTCAAATGACATAATCTATTGTCATACAAAAAAAATGCTCTGTCACTGTTCTTCAGATTAAAACAACCTGAGGTATCACTCCACACTTAACAGATTGATTAATGTGACAGAAAAGGAAAATGACAGATGTTGGAGAAGAAATAGGAAAATCGGGACACTAATACACTGTTGGTAGAGTTGTGAACTGATCCAGCCATTCTGGAGAGCATTTTGGAACTATGCCCAAAGGGCTAAAAAACCAAGCATACTCTTTGATCCAGCATGCCACTACTAGATCTATATCCCACACATATCAAAAAGAAAAGACCCATGTGTACAAAAATATTGATAGTCACTCCTTGAGTGGTGGCAAAGAACTGGAAATTGAAGAAATGTCCATTAATTGGAGAATGACTGAACAAGTTGGGGTATAAGATTGTAATGGAATACTCTTGCACTATAAGAAATGATGATAAAGATGCTCTCAAAAAAAAAAAACCTGGAAAGACTTACATGAACTGATGAAAGGTGAAATGAGCATAACCAGCATGATGATCAACTGTGATGGACGTAGCTATTCTTAGCAATACAATCCAACACAATTCCAAAGGACTTAATGATGAAAAATGCTTTCTCCAGTGAAAGAACGGATAGTCTGAATACAAACTGAAGCATACTTTTTTTTAAAAAAACAAAACAAAACTATTTTTCTTGGGTTTTTTTGTTGGTGTTTTCTCTCACAACATGACTAATATGAACATTTTGCATAACTGCACATGTATAAATTGCTTGTCTTTTCATTGAGGGGATGAAGGAGATGGTGGGAGAGAATTTGAAACTCAAAATTTTTAAAATCGAACAATAAAAATTATTTTTACATGTAATTGGGAGAAATGAAATATTAAATATATATTTTTAAAAAGTTATTTAAAAAAATAAAATGGGGGAAGTGATTCAATACATGGCAGTCATTCTCTCATCATGCTAGTTAAATTGAAATTTGAAGTCTATTAATGTTTACTACAGAAGGTTTTTGTTGCCTATAAGTCTTTGGAGACAAGTCTTTAAGAAACCCACCGTGCTAATGGTGCTTCTTAAATCTGCTTTCCTAGGGCTACCGAGGAATTACATGTTTCATAATAGATCGTGATACAGAGGGACTTCAGATAGGGAAGAAAGAAAATAAATTAGGACTCAGAGCATCTTCTACCAATTCATTGATGTTTGATAATGTTAAGGTGGGTGTGACCCTATTTTATATAAAATCATAATGTGGAAGTAGGCTTTGGTTATACTTGATGTAAGGAGTAATAAAAAATAATGGTTTCAGTGGTAAGATTTTATTATATCAAATTGTATGAGACCCTTTAATAATAATACTTTATTTTAATCTGATCCTGAACATAGACTCCTTTAGGATTAAACTATGGGGCAGTCAGTAACTTTGGTCCTATCTTGCAACTTAATTTCCTCCACATGGGATAGTTACCAGGTGACCCCACTTTTGCCAATAGTTGTGAAAAATGCAATTATTATAAAGTTGATTTTTTGAAGATGTAATGTGGCATTAAAAATCCACTGCAGCGTTATCAGAAAGGGCCATAAGATGGCGATGTTATTCTATGAAAGTTTTACCCCTTTCTGTATAAAATGCACTCAAAAGGAGTTAGGGTCTTCATTGAAAATGAAATAAAATTTTATATTCCCTATTCTCAATTTTAAAAGCTAATGAATAAAATATTTTAGATTTATCTCTCCATGTCACATAAACCCCAAAATAAATGTTTTTTATTTGTGTGGTCCTAAATTGATTTTTTTGTTGTGGTTGATTAGTGATCCTCAAAAGAAAAGTTTCTCACTCTTGCTTTTTTACATATTCACTCTGTTAAATATCAGTGTTTAATTGAATTTCAATAAGCATTTTACCATTATGCACATTATAGTAATATAAAATATGAATTAAGAGGCAATGTATTCATTTTTATGTACAAGATCCAAAAAAATATTAAGTAATACTCCCTCCTTACCTCCACTTTTTATGTAATAATCTTAGGTTACAGACTTTATCGGTAGTCTTATTCAGCCCTTTCATTTCACAGATAAAGAAACGAAGGCCCAGACAGGGGATAAATCCAATGCCCACTACATTGTATTGGGCTGCTTTCATAGTGCGGATACATTTATGTTTTCAAATTGGAATGTAAAAAGTATATGTTGAGAAAATAAAATGAAAATTAATGGAATATTTTTATTCTTCAGGTACCAGAAACTAATATCCTAGGACAGCTTGGCCATGGGTACAAATATGCCATTGAAATGCTTAATGAAGGTAGAATAGGAATTGCTGCACAGGTGAGTAGCACTCTCTGATGTTCAAATTTAGATCATTTGTACTTGAATCAGTGAAGCTCTGGCAATTAAGAAGGCTATAAGACCAGAACCATCTTCAAGTTAAACCTCTAGAAAAGCTTATTGCCACTAGATGTCGCACTTCTTTTACATAATGGAAAGAAAATGGCTATTTAAGGAGAATATTTAAAATTAAAGAAAAGAAAGCAGAAATATGGGGGGGGCGTGGAAACTATTGCCTCAGTACTAGCAGTTTTTCTCCATTTTAAAGAGCACCAAAATAATAACTAATATCTATGTTTGTACTTCTAAAATGTATCCTAAAATTACATTTGGCTTAAGAAAATAACTTTTCAGAATATAAAATTCATCCTGAAGAACCTTTAAAAAAAAGTTGGAAGGTCAGATATCAATAATATCAACCATGTTAAGATATAATACTAGATACCACTAGTCCTTTGGGACCCTCAAGCTACTTTGGTTAGTTTTAATAAGAACAAATTGAACCTATTATTTTGTGTGGACATATAAAATAAAATTATCAGAACTAATAAGTATGTAAAATATCATACTATTTAAAAGTTGATCAGACTTGCCCTTAAGAATTCTTTTCCTTTTTTGGTCCAAACCTGTATGTAAGTCTTAAGTGTAAAAAGAGTTCTTTCAATAGTCCTTCAATGTAAAGAATTCCCTCCTTTCTCAGTGCAGAACACCAGGCAGCTGCTCTGCTATTTATAATGTTAAAGAGTTGTCTGGAGTTAAGTTAACTTAAGGAGTTAAGTGCCTCAAGGTCAGACAGCCAAGATAATGTCAGAAGTAAGACTTGAAATCGGGCTTGCCTAACTCTGAGGTGGGTTCTCTATATCCTACCCAATGATACCTCTCAAAGATTTCTATTGTGACTGCTTTTTATAGAACATGGCTATTTTTTTCAGGTAAGTAAATGAATCTTCCACTGATATTCTGTTCTAACATCTTTTTGTATAAAATCTTGGAAGGAAGTATGGTAACAAAAAGAATTTTTTTAATAAATTCTTTTCACCAGTGAGGTCAGGGGAGCCACCAACATTTGGACCCCAATACAGTCCCTGATAAGCTTCATGAGGAAGGGGAAGTGAAACTGAAGAAAACAAAATGAGAAAAGAAACTGAAGTAGAATAAACATACACAGAGGAGATTCATGCTGCAGGCAACACTGTTTTGAGAGTATTAAGCTATTGATTCTCAAAGCATTTGAAAGAAGAGAATATTCCCAAGATGGAAAAAAAAATATATTATATATATCATCAGGATCAATACTAAGGCCTGCTTGCCTTCTTTTTCATTTTTACCAAATTGTATGAGAATAATCTACATACCCATCAAGAGCATCCTTGAAGGTATGAAAAGAGAAGAAAGAAGCAGGATTTTGCAAATAATGTTCTAAATAGAGTGAATCTTTACACAGAGTTGACTGAAGAATGCAATCCTATTAGGCTTATTTTTTGAGTATAGAATGTATTTGATTCAATAGAATAGAATGCCACCTTAAAACTCTCCTACATAGAGTTGACTTCATGCATATTTCAGAATCAGACAAAATCAGCAGACATTTATTAAGTGCCTACTTTGTGCCAAGTATTGTGTGAGATTCTAGGGATGCCAGTGCTACAGTGAAACCCTCTCTGTCCTCAAATGACTTATCTTCTAATGGGGGAAACAGTATGTACATATATCAACATATACGTAATATATGCAAAATGAATATAAGGTAATTTTAGGAGGGAGGGTACAGGCATCTGTGAGATCACATAAAAGGTGGCACTTGAACTGAGTGTTGAAAGAAACCAAGGATTCTGGAAGGTCTAGATGCAGAGGGTTAAGGTATTCTAGGCATGAGACAGCCAGTGAAAAGGCACAGGATTAGGAAATGGAATGTCTTCTCTACAGAATAGCAAATAATATAATAGACCAGGGATGGGTGGAGAACCAGTGACCTTAAGGCCACATATGGTCTTCCAGCTCCTTAAGTGCAACCTTTTGACTGAATCAAAATTTTACAGAACAAATCCTTCTATTTTTATTAGTACATTTTTATTCATCTTTTACACTTTATTTTATTTTCAAAACGAATTTATGTAAAATACCAAAGAATAAAATAAGTTTCAATCAAATAGTCCTCCCACATTGACTGGCACAATTAGGACATTAGTAACCCATAAGAACTAAATTAATGGCTGCCATACTCATACCACCTGACTGGTGCTACTACTCCAAGAGCCTGATTGGAAAGAATTTATGGGGATTGAGTACACCAGTGTGTCATCAGCTTTTGGCAACAATATACTGTGTTTCTGTTTGAAGTGGAATTTGTGAATAGTTGAATGGCTTGACAGTATTTTTTAATTCTATCTGTTTAACAGCCTTGTCATATCAAAGAAGACCAAGAGAGTGGTGAAGGAAAAAACCAGGTTTTTTAAGGAGGATTGAGAATTGCAGTATTTTCTTGTTCTGCTGAAGATAAGATCACTTGCTTGCTTTGTAATATCACCATGTCATTATTAAAGAAATTCAGTGCTCATCAGCATTATAACACTCATAAGAACCACAAATATTTTAAATTAGAGGGAGTGGCACAAAAGGTTGTATTGCAGAAATGAAAAGATGAAAAATAAAAGCAAAGACAGTTCTTTCAAACAGCAATAAGACCTGGAAATAATGCCTCTAAAGCAACTTATAAAGTAGCTTATGTACTTGGGGGAAAAGGGAAGCCACTCAGTGATGTAGAAATTGTGAAAGAATGAATTGTTGAAGTTGTGGGATGCTTAGACCCTGATAACATTTCAAAGTACAAACAAATGCCTCTTTCAAGAAGAAACATAACTGATCAGCAGAAGGAATTAGCCTTCAACTTAACAGAACAACTTCATGCAATACTTCAAAAGGGGGAAAAATATATATATATATATATATTATTCAGTCGCTTTGGATGAATTAACTGTTACTATTGACTTGGCACAGGTTTTATACTTCATTTGGGTCATAACAGAAGATGTTCTTTGCTGTGAAGAGTTACTTTCTTTGGGCACTCTTAAAAACAGAACATGGCAAATAGATATCTTCAGTAGCTTTCAAGATAAATATCATGAAGCTGGACTGAATTTGATAAATGAGTGTATGTATAGGCAGTATACTTCTATGACAGGAAAACATGAAAGGTTTATTTCACAGATAAAAAGAAAGTATTATATCCAGATACTCTCATTTCTTTTCATTGTACCTTACAACAGCAAAATCTCTGTGCTAAAACTACTGTTTTAAGTGGGGCACTTTGCAGCAGTTTATAAGTTTTGTTAATTATATTCTTGCAAATGCAACATTGCATTGTCAGTTTCATAACATGCTGAAGTTGAACGTTGAGGTGTTCAATGTGGATTTACTGTATCATTCTAAAGTGTGTTGGCAATCATAGGGACAAGTATTAGCCAAAATTTTACCTCTGCAAGAATAGACAATTAAATTTGATGAACAGAATCAGCAATGTGAATTACTGAAAGAAGATTTCTGGAGAATTGGAGAATACAATAAAAAGCTCACTGATTTTGAGAATCATGACATCACACTCAAATGAGCATTTCAGTCTCACCTACTAGATATCACCAAGATACCTAAAGAACTACAGATGGAATTGATTGAGCTCTCAGCAGATAATATTTTAAAGTCATTGTTTGATGCTAAGAAAAGTCCAATTGAAATGTGGAAAAATGCAGTAGAATATGAATACTCATGCCTTTGGCAACATGCCCAAAAAATGCTTTCTTGCTTTTCAACCACTTATTACTGTGAATCTACAGTCTCCTACTTGTCCCAAAATCAAGACACCCTTAAGGTCACAAATGACTGGTACCCATCTAGAGGATCAACTGAAACTGTGGATGTCCATGCTGCAACGAAATATTCAAATGCTTTTCAACAAAAAAGCAGACGCAACAAAGTCATTAAAAGGTTAGTTAACTTTAAAATTAACAAATTGTTCACTTTTTGAAATTATTAAGTACATAGTTAGAATTTTACAAAATAATATACATTTTAAAGTACAGTTAAGTACAATTTAAATAAATGGAAGTTTCTTGAATGTGGCCATATTTGACTGCAGTTAAATATTAATGCAGCCTTCCAACATGAAAAGGTTCCCTACCCCGTAATGGATTCTGTAATCTGGACTGTAGCATGTGTGGAAGAGAAGAAAGAGAAAAGGGATCCAGGTTGTAAAGCAGTTAAATGCCAAAAAGGAGATTGTATTTGATCCTAGGAAAACAAGAGAACCTGTAGAATTCCTTAAAAGATGTAACAGCAAAGAAAACTTTGAGACAGTGTGGTGAAGAGAAATGAAGGCTGAATTTGGAGTCAGATGCTCTGCGTTCAAATTCCAACTCTGCCACTCCCTATATGACTTGGATGGGTCTTGTCTTCTGGAAGGAAAACAGGGAGTTTGAACTAGAAACTTCAAGGTCCCTTTTGACCCTAAATCCATGATCCTTTGATGATCCTGTGACTATAGGTAGCAAGTGAAATCTAAAAAAGGAAGATGTATGCTTCCCAGGGGTGTTTTTCACTGTCATTTAAGGTGTCTTTTCCTTTCAGAAGCACTTCAAGCACCATCTTCTACACAAATCCTTTCCTTTTCTCTCCTAAATGGTAGTACCCTTTCTCCTAAGCTACTTTGTATTTTCATTACTTTAAATATGTTTGTCTTTGTAAACTTTATATTTATGCTATGTGTATATATTTTAAAGGTGCTTGTCTCCCCCATTAGGAATTGTTTTATTGTTGTATTTATATCCACAGTACCTAGCAGATAATAGGCATTTTGCAAATACTTGTCATTTAATTAGTTGATAATCAGAGCAAAATCCAATGGAAGAGTTGCTTTTAGGTGATTAATTCCTTCAGATGTCCCTTTTGTTAATGACAGTCCTGATCGTATCAAGTCCCAGAATTGCCTAGTCTTCTAAATGTGATCATAATCACTTTAAAAAGTTTGGCTTAATTATCCAAAAAGGAAAAACTAGACAGATGAATATTTGTTTTTCATTCTGTGGTAGAGATAGTCCATTGGAATATACACTTTCATCATCAGTACAGAGACTCCAAATGAACAGTGCTAGGCCCAGAACTAAAAAGGAGAATTGAAAATTGTGTTTTTGGGAAATTGCTATTATTTTAATTATCATAAGCTTTTCTCTGAAACAAAGCCCAACCTTGTAACATCCATACTTTTGTGATGCTGCTATATCAAGGATCACCTGAAGGGCACTCTAAGGATATGTGGCTAGTTTGAAGGGATTGCAAACACATTAAAAACAAGGAATTTTACCGAAGTAATGTAAAGGTTGTCCTCAAATAAGCAGCTGACTAGAATAAGGCAGTCTGGTTAAGTGAAGGGTAACTGAGGTTCATCCACATAACTTATATATCCCATTGGTTTCCATGTAGTATCAGAACAAGAGGAGCAGTTAGGTGAACCCCTATAGCAGATTACAAAGAGAACATGAACAAGATTTCCACAGGGGTATGGAGGCATGTGAGAATGGCTTGATATCTGATCATGAGAGAATGTAACCACATCCATAAGATCACAGATTCATTGAAGTCCAAAAATATATGTATCTTGTAATTTATGAATCATCATTATAGAACTGATAATTTTTTAAACTTATATTACCCAAGTAGCCAGCTAGTATTAGATAAAGACTTAAACCCAGGCTTCCCAGAAGGCAACAATAATATGTTTCTGTATGATACTAGTTTTTCTATCCTTTTTAAAATTTATCTGTGATTAAGCTTTGACAGATATGGCATTAAAAATTGTATCTCTGGATCTCATTGTTCCCAGGGATATAAAAATATAGGTGTTCTGGCAGTAAAATACACTGTCTTGACTTTCTTCTAATTACTTTAAGTTACTCTTATAACCTAATTAAAAGTTAAGGTCCTGTAGTTATTATATCTTGGTTAATACTTTGGCTACCTTTTAGCAAAATTGGAATGTGTCACAGAATGAAAAGAAACATCAGTCCTTGAAACTCTAAATGTAGAGGATTTAGCTTTGCAGCATTTACAATGAAAAACTTTTTACTTCCATAGGATGTAATTTTGATTGATAATGGATTTTTGTCAGTTTTTACATCAATAAAAGTATCATTTGTCTCTATGCAAACTTTAATAATAAAAGTATGGAATAACTCTTATCTCATACTGCTTTTGACATTGTTTATATTTTATATTTGACATTATTTTTATATTATATGTACCTTGGAAAGCAAGAAATTAAAGGAAAACAGAAAGGAATACTAATGAAACATTGATGAGTTCGAGGGTATTTCTACCAAAACACTTTGCTTAATTCTAATTTTTTCCCTTTAAAAAGTAGACAACCCAAAATTGGTGGCATCATTTAGATAATAATTTAACGGAACTCACAGATTTAGAGCTTGAAAGGGACCTTTAGGTTCCAGTTTAAATTCCTCACTTTATAGATGAGAAAACTGAGGCCCTGAGAGGTCATTCAGCAGTATATAGCAGAGGTGAGATTTGAGTTCAGGTCTTCTGACTCTGCATCTAGTACTCTTTCTTTTATGCTATACTTTTTGGATACACAAGATAAAATTTTGTCACAATTTAATTGACTCAGACCTTGGAGAGAGTATAGAAAAAAACAGGTTTAAAATTTTAACACATTTTTGCTCACCAAAGCTTCAGTGGTGTGAATTGGAAGTGATTAGTGCTTTTACTGTACATCTTATATGTACATCTTATATGCTCTAATGTTTTTTTCATCAAAATGTTAATAATCTTATTAATCATAATCACATATGATTCAGAAAAGAAGCTAAAGACAGACTGGGTACAAAGACAGAACATTCAGAAGTGTCTTCTCAAGTGAGGATTTGAAGGATACTGAGAAGAGAATCTGACAGCATCCTTAGACCAATCTAAGTGAGACATTTGGGGGAATCAGAAAATTGGAAATTCAGAGGGTTGATTATAAAATACTTTGATACTCTGCTCAGCTGAGAGACTTTACTGTACGTAGTCCTGCAGTCCTGGGGTTTTAATTAGGCCCTTTTGTACCATTCCTGCTTTTAAAAACAATTCCCCAGGTCCCAATAACTATTATTATTTACAAAAATAATTATTATATCTGCCAAGAAAAAGACTCTGCAACTGTGAATGAATTAGAATATGAGCATGTAAGTCAATCTAGCTTTCTTTCTTATCATTTACAGATGTTAGGAGTGGCACAGGGATGTTTTGACCGCACCATTCCATATCTTAAAGAAAGAATGCAGTTTGGTGAAACCATATTTTCTTTTCAGGTAAAAATTATAATGCTCATTTAACCCTAATCAATTTTTTTGTATTAGCAGGGAAATACCTTGTATATTTGTAAAGGGTTTAAATGGGGTAGCAGTAAGGGTATTAAAAATCAGAAGTTCTTTACTGAAATGAAAGCCATACAAGGTTGGGAAATATGGCTTATCTAAAAATGTGTATTTTAGTCATTGTCTACCACAATGTTCTTTCCCCCCATTTTTAAAATTTTTATTTTCAGTTCCAAAATCTCCCTTTTCCTCTTCCTCCCTCAGCCATCTGAGAAGGCAAGAAGAACAAAACTTGTATTAGAAATATATATTCGTTCAAAATTCCCTGTTGCCCATGTCCAAAAAGGAAAAGAACAACAAGAAGGGAAGAAAGAAAATAACATTCTTTGATTTACATTTTGAGTTCATCACTTCTCTATCTGGAGGTGGATATCATGTTTTATCATAAGTTCTTTGGTTAGTTGGAGTTCCTAAGTCTTTCAGAATTGATTGTCCTTACAATATAACTATTATCATATAAGTTGTTCTCCTGGTTCTTCTCACTTTACTCTGCATCAATTCGTACAAGTCTTTCCAGGTTTTTCTGAAACCATCCCCTTCATTATTTTTTACAGTGTAATAGTATTCCATCTCATTCATGTATCATAACTTGATTAGCCATTGCTCAGTTGATGAGCATCCCCTTAGTTTCCAATTCTTTGCTACTACAAGACGAATTGTGTAAATAATTTTCTACATATGAGTCCTTTTTCTCTTTCTTTGATCTCTTTAGGACATAAACTCAGTTATTTTGTGAACTTAGCCATTGTTCTTTAAACATAATAAAGTGTAGCATAATATTCTTTAAAAATTAAGTACTCAACAAATATTGTTTGCACAATTAGATAAAAGTACCACCCTCACCCTCCCTTCACAAGGAATGAGTTATGTGAGTGTACGTGTGAATCCCTTGGCATTTGTCTTGGGACAGAGCAGAACCTTTCAGTAGGTCTTTATAAGATGTGAACTCCCAAAATTTATAATTGATATATTGTCTCACATTTATAAGGTACTATCCTACTCTCAACAGCATTTCAAGGCAGATAACCTAAACATTATTGTCTCTATTTTACAGATAAGAAAACTAAAGCTCAGAAAGGTTCAATGATTACTATATGTAGTGCCTAGTACCAGTAAGATTTGGAGTTGGAATTCAAACCCAGGGTCCCAAACCCAGAGCTGTCTTCCAACAAGCCACCCTGCCTCTGTGCTTGAAAGGGGTGTAGGGCGTTATGGTTGTCAAAGCACTTTCACATCCATAATCTTATCAGTTCTTTCAACAGCATCATGAGATTAGTAGTGCCAATGATGTTGTCCCTCTTTACTGTATGCAAAATAGAGAAGTCTTAAGTTTTCTAAAGGTTGCACAGCTATTTAGTGACAGAACCAAACTTAAAATTCTTGGTATCCACTGCTCTTTTTCCTGGACTGTTCCCACAGAGTCAATGGTGTAATATGCTAAATTATCAGATAAAGTTCTTTTTTTCTTTACACTGTAGGAAAAAGGTTTTTCTGCATAGTAGGGAGAATCAAACTCAGTCATATTTAAAATGATAAAATACTTTATGAAAATAATCATAATTCTTTAAAACATTTTATTTAGGCAAAGCTGCTGGCATGCTATAATTTTAAAAATTAAAAAACAGTTTTTGAGAAAAACGTTTTAGGATTGTTTGGAGGATTTTGTTTTCAGTGAGGTTGTAAAGTAAGATTACTTTCTTTTCACTACTACTTTTTATTCATCTATAACTATTTGTTCTTAGGTTTTATATGCAATTTTAATTTGTCATTGAATGAGGCTTCCATGTTGTAAACACCCGGTGTTTCTGTGTTTCTCAGATATGTCACTTTGGGGCTAACACTCTTCCACCATTCTCTATTTGATTAAAGAATGATAGCTTTTAGTCAAATGGATAATTTTGTCATTGATTCAGGCATCAGAAATCTTTCAGTTTTCAATAAATATTTCTGACTAACATTGCCAAGGATTTATCTTCTCCTGTAATTTTTTTTTATGATTCAGTTTTTATAGTGAAGTTTTCAAGAGTTTTTTATGCTGGTTGAGCAATTCTTTTTAAGTGCAGTATGAAAAATAAAACAACTTCTACTGGATTCTTCCATCCTGGGAAGAAAACTGTTGTTCCTTTATATTACTTGGTGGTGATACTTTATTATTCTTGCAAGGAGAATAGTGAATGTTTAAAATGCTTTTAATACTCGTATTTGAAAATTTTTGTTCTTTGGGAAATTTCAGAATCATTTTTTTTTTACATACTGAAATTAATGGATGTAACCAAATTTGGCTTTGCTAGAATTTACCATGAACTCTTTTTTTAAGGAATAGAAATTATAATTGTTTTAAAAAGTTTTTTATTTAACTTTGTGTTATCTTATATTTTATTATCTTGAATATTTCTTGTGAAAAGTTATTTGAACTTTGAAATGCTATAAAGAGATTTTAACAATGAATGTGGTATCATATTTCATTTTAGAATATAGATTAAGTATTATGTTAAAAAGTAATGCACATGAATTTCCATTTGCTACATTCTGAATCTGGCAGTTTTCCCTAACAAGGCATTCCTTTAAGGATGAGAGATGTTCTTGCAGCTACAGTCATAACTTTAATGCTGGGTCTGAATGTTGTAGGGAATTCAACATCAAATAGCTCAAGTGGCCACGCAGCTCGAGGCTGCAAGATTGCTGACATACAATGCTGCTAGACTTTCAGAAACAGGAAAGCCATTTGTAAAAGAAGCTTCCATGGCAAAATATTTTGCATCAGAGGTAAGAATAGAAATTTATTCCCAAATGGTATTTTTGATTGTGTATATAACCAGTTTATAAAGACTTTTACCCATAATTACTAAGTAAATCTACTGCCTCAGATAAACTGCCCTTGGCAGTTGAATAAATGATGTGATTAGGATTCATATTTTTGAGGGCACAGTTCTTCAGTTGAGTGAGTTGCCTCTTGCAAGATCCTTAAATTAAAACTCAGTTGTTTGATAGAATTAACACTTCAGTTCAGTTCAAGTACTGTTAATAGTGAGACCAAGTTCTGAGTTTTCAGTTTAGCAAGATGTATAAAAGTGAAATAGCATAAAGAACTTTTATATATCCAGGTACCATAAACCACACCATGAGGGGAACAACAAAGAAATTGTTTCTCATGGTTCCCCAGTATTACATGTTAATGGTGTTCAAAGGAAAAAAAACCTTTTCTTCTGATATGTGTCATAAATGGGGCATTTAACATATGAGGCCTTTAGGGGGCGGCTTAGAGAATTACATAGTTATTATTTTAACAGCCAGTCCTGGTAGTTGGTCCAATAGTCAAGTGCAGCAGACTAACTAATTTTGACCTGGTTAGCTGAAGGAAAGAGTTTTGTGGAGCCTAAAAAGCATTGCAGAACTAGCAAGACATTTTAAGGCAGGGGGCAGCGGGGAGGGCAGGGGACAGAAACAAAATGATACTCTATTTTAAAGTGTCAACCTTTTCAAATGTTTTTCATAGTAAAAATGTTTAATTCCAGCAAATTATTATGTAATATTTTACTTTTTTGCTAGATTGCTGGATTGACAACTGGTAAATGCATAGAGTGGATGGGTGGAGTTGGGTATACCAAAGATTTTCCAGTGGAAAAATACTTCAGAGATGCAAAGATTGGTAAGTAAGCTTATTTTTATATTCTTAATTAGTCATAAGAAATTACATTTTACTCTGAATATATGTATATATTGAGAATATTGCATATATTGAGAACTAACTAGAATTTTTCCCCTTCCTATTATATCCTTTAAAAAATTCACATTAATTTTAAAACACTTAAAAATGCATCACTAGCACTTAGATTTTTAAGGTAGCATGCATATTTTTATATAATAGCCTGAATAATAAAAACTAACTTTTTGACAAGTAGCAACTCTAATATTACCTTTATGTCTTTGCATTTTTCTTTAACAATTTGTATAGTTTAATTTACTTGTTGATGCTTCACTGGAATTTTAAAAGTTGTTTAATAGAGCCTGACTAGTTCTGGACTTCTCCCTGCTAATTAAATAGGTGAAGTTCCAGTGACTTCATAGTGACCTATTCTATAATAGCCAAATCTTATTTATACTTGAATTTTTTATTGAGTTTTCAGTCTCATCCATATGTGTTCCTTCCATTGATAAAGATAGCAACCCATCACACCTCCTTATCCGGTGCTGGTGGTGTCCTTGGTTTCCTATACATCCCTCACAGAATACCTGTCCAGCGCTCTGGAAGCCTCCTCTGGGTTTTTACATCTTCTTTGTAGATTCAAAGATGGAAACTTGCAGTTTCTGACATTAACTCTAAAAATCTTTAAGCCAAATAGAGACGTGTTTCATGTTGGAAATTAGTAAAATTTAACAAGAAGATGCATTAAGAAGACATTGGCAGGTTGCCCAAATTACTGATTCTTCCTACATTTTTGACTCCTGCCATTATTACCTTACTTTGTTTGAACCAGTTCTTATGTAACTAAAGTAACCCCCTCTTATGCCTTAGATAAATGTCATAGCAGAAATAGAATCCTACCTTTGCCATCCACAGGTCTCTGTTTGAGAGTGCAATTTGATATTTAAAATCAGTTTTGTACTATTTATCCTTAACCATATACTAGTCTTTATCAGTTTGTGACTTTTGTTAATTAAGATGTGAGTTTTGTCGTCAGTAGAACAATTTTTCTGCAAGTTCGTTTTCAATAGACAGGATAACTGAAAGTTAATCCTAAAGGCTTTACATTTTTTCTTTCTTTCATTGATTTTCAGTAGTAAGGCAGAAAATTGGCAAATAAAGCTTTTTACAGAAAATTTACCTGATGTTCTCCAACCCATATGTTCACTTCCTCTTGTTTCCATTTTCTCCCTTCCACTCTGCCCTGTGTTTTAGGTACGATATATGAAGGAACATCAAATATCCAGTTAAACACCATAGCAAAATTGTTAGGTCAAGAATACTGAGGATCACAATAACATGACAACTGTTACTGCAGCCACCTATGTAAAACCTAAATCGAGTGCCTTAGATGGAAAAGAGTGGGATACTTTTAAGCTTCAGTAGTCTTCTGCATTGTATTCTTTTGGAATATATTGGGTCTGTCTGCCTCCTGCTTGTCACCGGTGATTCAAAGTAGGTAACTTTGCCTCATGGTGTATACAAAGGTCACTTTTTCTCAGCATCTGGCCAAATTAAGATATTTCTTTTGAGCTAATTATTGCAAGAATTGCCATTTCAACTTTTATTTTAAAATCTATCACATTTCTAGCACAGAGCAGATAAATTAGTATCGGAGTAGGTTATTTGTTTTTAATACCTTTGCAGATTCATCGGTGCTAGTATAGTGCATTAAACATATTTGTTTTGCACAGCTTTATTGAAAGATTGAATGCTGGTAAATTCAGAAGTTGATAGAAATTCATCAAGAAAAGCTAAGATAGTCATTTTAAATGTCAAAAAAGTATGGTATAACAGTGCAAGTCAGTTAAAGGAGCTGTTTAATTTGTATTTAATTGTTTTAATTAGAGCAAAATGTGATATTTGTGGTTGAGTTCACTTAAAAATCATAAATGGTGTGATCATTTCAGCAAATTGTCTAAAAAATAAATCTCAGCAATTAAAAAAAAATAAGTCTCAGTGTCACTTTTCAAGTTGTTAAGAAACTTTGTAAAATATTTTAAAATCAATTAATTTTATAAAATTAAAGATCTCCACCAGGCACTATTTTTCAGTAGCTCATTATCTTTCTGAATCTAAATTATATATTGTTAGCCCTAATTAATTTGAGTCTTATTATGAAAAAAATTCAAAATTGTGGTTTTTTAAAGAAAGCATACACTTTAAATCAAGTCCATGGTGAAAGATGAATTGTTTTATCACTTTATTTTGAAAGGATTATGCTGCAAATCAGAGAACTTTGACATTAGATATACAGGTACATTTTCAAAATAACTTTTCTAATGTAAATAATAGTTAAGCATTTGAAATGTATAAATACAGCCTAACAGGAAGAACCATCTTGATTAATGGAGAGAGAAATCAAGAAAAATTTAGAATATAGTTCAGGAAAGACGGTAATCTACTGTACTATAAAATAAGTTAGTGATAGAAGTGCCAGCATTCAGTCCTTCAGAGCAAGAAGTCAGAGCAACCTGATAAAGAGGGCATCACAACCATTGTACTTTTATTTACCAGTTAAGATGCTTGAGGAATTGAAGGGGGGCTGTGAGTAGTGCCAAAGAATTATATACACAATAGCATCAACCCTTTGCTGGTCGGGGGAGGAAAGGATTGATGCCCAAAAGTAATGTTTTCAGTCTCCTAAACCATTGGATTAGTGACTTTAGAGATTTGTTTTGGAGTACAGGAAATTAATTGGTGTCAGAGCTATTATTATTACCATTGGGTAGCCTGTGATAGGTTATTGGCATTATATTGAGCTTAAGTGATAAGGAATTAATCTAGTTCTTGTCAAAAGTAGATAGATAAAACATATTAAGCACTTAACTCTATTCCAGTCAGCATGCTAAGTATTAAGAATATGCTAAGTCAGCATTATTTTGACTTGCATGTCTTTACGTTTGCCAAAGCCATTGGCTACTTAGGAGAGATCTGGAGTACTAGGCCTATGTCAAAGATGAATAGTGTTACTGTGTGATGTGTGATTACAATGTATCTTAATAAATATTGCCATTATATTACCTTATAAATGAATTTTGCTTTCTAAACAATATCCATCCATGCTAATCAGAACTTTATGGAAAGTGGAAAAATCAAGGGTAAATACCCTAAGGTGTCAATATTCTGATAGATGCAGAATTGTCCATATTAGTGACTTTAAGAAAAAAAAATCAGTGATCCCTGCTTTTTTTTTGAGTAATGATTAACACTTGATTTAAATATCTATAAGAAAGCCTCCATTTACTGAGAATTAATATTTACCTATTATATAACCCATTTCCATCAATTTTTCAGGTAATACTCTTAAGTAGTGGCTATAATTTTACATTCTGGGTCCCCAGCAAAAAGCTCTCCTTGTTTGCAATGCAGATAGTACACATAGAGGAGTTATTTTCAGAAAACTCTCACGATTTTGTTTTGTTTTGGATCACTTAGGTGATTTGTTAATGTAGGGAACTCCTTTCTCTATGAATGGAGATCAACCACCAGCTGGGCTGCAGCTTGTAGTCTTTAGAGAGCTAGCTGAAGCACTGAAAGTGACTTGTCAGGAGTCCCACAAGCAACAGTGAGTCAGAGATGGTAACGGAAGCCAAGCTTTTCTGATTCCCAGCTGGCTTGTTTGTCTGTTAAACTTTGCTGCCTCTCTGGCATACTGTTTAATGCTCGTTGCTTAATAGTTTGTTACTGTATATCCAAAAGCAGATCTATTTTTTTACCTTTTTTTCCTAAATTATTTTGAGATCTTTTTGTGTCATTATCTCAGTTGCCCCTTCATTTACCACGTCATTTTATTTGCAGGCTGATCTGGCCATTGTACTAATCAGTCATCTACATGATATGAGAAGATAGGTTTGAACACCTACTTTGTTCAAGACCCTCAATTAAAAAATGAAATGTTCCCTCATCCTTAACGAATTTTCCCCTGGGAAGGAGATAGCATATATACAAATAAATATTAAAGAAAGAAAGTTGGAGAGCGATAGACACAGAGACAGACAGAGACAGAGGAAACTGAGAGGGAAATGGGGAAAGACTGTGGCCTTGTAGCAGAGGTGAGCCTGGAAGAAAGACCAGTATACAGAGCAAGACAGAGAGAGAGAAGAGGAAGAGGGAGGGCATCCAGGTGTGAGGAAAGACATGCTGAGACCTCCAGGGAGGAGATGATGGTGGTAATAAGAGAGGGAGAAGCCCTGACTGTAATTTCCAAAGACTGGATTCCTCACAAACTGGACCAGAGTCACACATGACACCAGCTCAGGAGTTACATCTCCAGCTGAAAGGGATAAGGGACACAGAAGACAGCCTACATATGCATTAGATGTTTTGTCAGGCCTAGTGTCAGAGACCCCACGTCCCAGTCTTTTTGTCTGTAGGAAAGGAATGAATGCCTTTGGCCATAATATCTTCCTCTTTTATTTCAATTCCTGGTTTCTGTTTTAATTCTGGATCTGTGATCTCATCCATGTGGGTACTTCTTCTTACAATACAGATACTATCCATGCTTGCCTCTTCTATGGAACTCTTGTCCCTGATATCCCCAAAGCAGTTATGTCAGAGAGTTCATTTCATTTAATAAAATGAAAAGTGTTCATCATGTGCAAAATATTGTGCTATGAACTAATGTAATTAAGATATCAATTCACTGTATAGCTGAGGCATAAATTGCTTCCTAGTTCTTCAGATATACAATGTGATTGCTGTCATTACAATAAAATAATTACAAGTATCACATCCTCATCAGCAAGCATCTTTCAGGAGAGGGCCCAGAAGCCAAACACTAGAGAGTTCAGTTCTAAGGAGTCACTATGTCCCATCTTCATGCCAAGAGGTAACAGCAATGAGAGTAAATTGGAATGTGGACTACATCTCTAGCCCAAGAGCCCATACAAATTCAAAAACTGGAGCAAGGATGAAAATGTCAAAGCAGGAGCCAGGTAACCTGAATCAACACAGAAGTAGGGTTTTCGCTGAAGGACAATGATGCTGTGCTCAGTTTGTTCTCTGGCAGAATACCAGAATACCCTTTTCCAGCAGATCTTTATGGACTGTTCACTCAGACTCAGAGAATGGAGAGTTGGCTATAATGAAATGTTGCCTTTACTAGCAGCAGAGTTATTACATCTCTGGAAAGAGAGAGGTAAAGAGCTTACATTTCAGTGGACTTGTTTTTTAAAAAATCAAATGGTTTTTCTTATAGGTAAGATTTGTTTCATTTTTTTTTTTTGACTATATAATTCAACAGAGAGTAATTCCAGGGCTGTATCTGACAATACCACCAGACTTGAATCCTTATTGATAGGGAATGGCCAACATTTACATAGCACTTTATGGGTAACAAAGTATTTACAAATCTTTCATTTGTATCTTACAACAGTTCTGGGAGATAGGCCCTATTGTTATCCCTGTTTTACAGATGAGGAAACTGAGGCAGGCAATAGTTAAGTGTTGCCCAGGGTCACACAGCTATCAGAGGCATATCATATCAGAAGCAGGATTCAAACTCAGGTCTTCCTAAGTCCAGGTCTAGCACTCCATCCATTGTGCCTCCTAGGGATGAGGTGAGCAGAGGATTATATCACCTTTATATCCGTCACAGCACTTTACCCGCTTCGACATAATTAACACTCAGTAAATGATTATTAGATAGATAAACGATCTGTCAGACTCAGGAATGTGCTCTTGGACCCTCCTATTCACTCTTGTTATATTTTGAAGTTGGTCTTGTAATAGATATGTAATTGTATAACGTGTACAGTTCTATTCTTTCAACTTGATTGAGATTCCAGGTTGACATAATGTACCTCCTTATGGGTGTCAAACTTGTCTTGAAGTCACATTCTAAAGAACTGCTTATGAACTCGAACTTTATAATTTTCCATGTCAATTCAGTAAAAAGTTTCCAGAGATTAATTTGAAAGAGATAACAATAATAAAACAATATCAGTATTGAAGGTTTGGAAATGTGACCTAGAATGCAGAAAAGTTTCCCCCCGTCGTATGAATGTGGAGGCAATATTATTGTCTTTATATAGCATTCTAACCATTTATGACCCTAAGCTAATACAAATATTCTCATTCTAACAAATTAAAAAAAAATTCCACTTGTTAGGACTAGGGACAATTTCCCAAAAACAGATTTTTAAACTAGTTTGACTTCATCCTAATTTATAGTGGAATAGTGGATAGACCCCTGGACATGGAATTGGAAAGAACTGTGTGCTTAGCCTTCCTCTGTATGAGAGTGGGTGAATCTCCTAACCTCTCTTCACTTCAGTTTCCTCTGTAAAATAGGAGCAATGATAACTATGATACCTAATTTAAAGGACAATTGTGAGGCCAAAATAAGTTGATGTGTATGTAACAATTTGCAAACTTTAAAGCACTGTAGTAAGTATCAGTTCTTATTTTCCTATTTGAGGGATTGAACCAGAACAAAACAGAATAGAAAGGATAAAACTCTTAAGTTCTTTTCTGCCTTTGATTAGGACAACTTGTTTGCTTAATAGTCTTTTACTAAACAGATGAATTACAGCTGCATTTTCACTCATCATTTCATAGTGCTTTATACTCTATGGATTTACCATATTCTCCTATGTTGTGTTTTTTCTGTGTACCTTTTGACCCACCCAAATCAGGAGAATGTAAGCTCCTTGAAGGCAAAGTCTGGCTTGCTTTTGTACTTACATCTCCTAGTCATGGGATAATGGTAGATGATTAGTGTTTGATTGATTACTAGATTCAGATTTTTTGAGGGACAGGACACAGGTATTATTTAGCTTTGAATCTCCCTCAGCATTCCACACAGTAGCCTCAGTTTCTTCATCTGTAAAATGAGCTGGAAAAGGAAAGGGCAAACCACTCCCATTTCTGCCAAGAAAACCCCAAATGAAGTCACAAAGAGACAGGACTGCAATGACTGAACAACAAACCACTGTTGTGAGACCTTGTGTAATTCACTACGCCTCTTCAAAATTATGGCATTAGACTGGATGATCTAAATCTCTCTAACATTCTATTATGTAAAACTCTAATCAATGTGTTTCCCTTGTCAAGCATCCAACTTTCAACTTTAATAGGGGTTTCCCAGAGACAGTTTCAACCCAAAGGAGTCATGATAATGGTAAGAATCTCAGGTACTTTATCAGGCTGATGTAGAGATTCAGGGTAGAAGGAATACAAGAGTATATTCAGATAGAATAGGAAGGCACCTGGCAGCCATCAGTGTTCAAGGCAAAATCGGCCTGAAAACCAGCCAAGAGCTGGAAAGGCTGCCCAGAGAGTGGAAAATTGAAGAGCAAGCTCAGATTTCCCACACCAAAAAAAGAAAAAAGATGTGACTTCAGGAAAACTCTCTCATGTCTTCTTTAGTGAAAACATACAAGGATAATGGTGATGAAAATCTGGAGGTTTTGGCCAAATGACCTTAAGTTTCAATCTTACAAGTCTGTGAGTCAAAGCTGACACACTGAGGAGGGAGCCAAAGACTGCTGCACTAAGGGACCTTGTGTAGTCTCTTGTTTTCAAAGTCCACTAAAGCCAGGATACAATTCCAATTCAAGAGAACATGACTTACTCAGAAGACTGAGTGGAGTCTTTGAACTCCTTGCTAAGGACTAGCCAGTGTTTATTATTATCATGATGAGAAAGGGTCACCTATTTTGTGACTTACTGTAAGCTTTTGGGACCCTAAAGGAATTTCATACTTCCCAGCTGGACTCAGGCAGCGTTGGCTAGGGAAAGCTCTCTAGAACAGTGGAAAATACCACAAAGAAAGCTATAGTTAAAACAAAAAAATGTAAAATTATGGTAGAACCCCAAAGAGGATGTGATATGTGCAATGTCACAAAGGAGGAGGAATGAATCTGAAGCAGGGTATCTGGATATAGATCCCTGGACAATTTGAGGGTATGTTTTGAGGCTCTGGGTACGGATCCCTCAAATCAATTCTTTGTTCAAAGTAAATGAGCGATTCTTAGACATGCAGGAGGACAGTAGATCTCAGAGCAGAGGGAGGTTGTCCCCTGTGTCACTGAGTCCTAGGTGTCACATCTGTATTTCCATAGTAGTATCAGGATTTCAATGTGACGACAAAGCAGAGATGAAATGAATGGTACAGTTGGAGCCCTTAGTAGTCTCAGTATGGGAGAAGAAAACACTTGGGAAAGGACATGTGGACAAGGCCAAAAGGACAAAAACTGTGGGAGACTTAAGGCAGGGAGACCAATGGGGAAACTTTCTAATAATCCATGCAAGTGGTGATAGGAACATAAACTAAAGTGTTAACTGAAGAGAGAGAAATTGGATGCAAGAGATGTTTAAAATCCCCAAGATCTGAAAACTGATTGACTATGTGGAGTAAAACAGAGTGACAATTTCAAGGATAATGCTAACATTACAAACCTGGGAGACTGGCGACCTTCAAGTAAAATAGGAAAGTTTGGGAGGTTTGGTGAAAGAAACTGGGGTATAAGTTCTAAATCACCAACTGCTTATTAGATGTTCCAATACACATGTATTTGTCATCTGCAAAAGAGGACAAACCTTAAACCCTTGAGAGCTAATGAGGTTATCAAGAGAGAAGACACGGAGGGAGAAGAGCAAAGGCTAAGAATAGACTACCCACAATTTTTCTTGGGGGAATACCTACAATTAGGGAGTGTTGTACAGGCGATGAGGCAGGAAAAGAGAATGAGAAGAAACAATCAGAAGGAAATAGTGTTCACAAAAGCCCAGGAGAAGGTGGTCAACAGTGTCAAATACAACAGATAGGTTGAGAAAGAAGCATCATATTTGGCAATTATGAATTCAGTGATTACTTTAGAAAGGAGTTTCAGTTTAGTGGTGAGATTGGAAGCTGGATTGCAAATGATAAATGAGTGAGTGGAAAGGAAGTGGAGGTGTAATATAAACAGCTTTGTAAAGGAGTTTGGATAAGAAAAGGATCCAAAAGATATTGGATGATAGCTTAAGGGGATGACAGGTCTACTGAAGGATTTTTTTTAAGGATGGGAGAGAATTGAACATCTCTGTAGGTAGTAGAGAAGGATCTAGTAGATGAGAGGTTGAAGATTAAAGGGAGAGGATGGAAAGGTGTAGATAAATAAGGCTTGCGGTGCGCTGAAGAAGACTAAAGGAGATGAATTCTAGTGTACACATAGAGGGATTGGCCTTGGCAAGAAGGACGACCTCTTTGTCAACTTCTACCCAAGATTCAGGCTCCAACCACCCATTAGACCCTCCATGTATTGAGAAAGACTAGAGGGTGCCCAAAAAGTCTTTGTGCAGTTTTAAGTTTTAATAGCTTATCACTATGGGTACTTGCCAAGCTGATACAAATGACAGCACATCCATACCTGCTCATCTTCTGTGATTCTTGACCTTTGTCCTCTAAGAAATAATTCATAGGCAACCTGACATGCCACACAGCCTTCCTTTATACCTCTTAATATCCTCTAGGTCCTAGTTCAGCCCTCAGTGTGTCCATGTATTTAATCTTGCTGTATGACCTGCCCACCTTTTTTTCTCGTCATCAAGAACCGAATGAGTTAACTAATGTAACGTAAAGCACAATGTAAATGCTAGCTATTGTTAGCTATTATATTTTTATTATACTTCTCATGCACAAGTTATCCTTGGCAATAAGTTAGATCCTACCATGCATCTACTCATTGCTTTGCCATTATGATTCTTCTGAGATGATGATGGTGATTCAAGGTTTGCAACTATGTAGAGCCACAGAATAAATAAATAAATATATGAAATAAAGCAAAATTTTAAAGAGTCTTTCATCCTAAGTGGCTCCATGGATAGAGTACCAGGCCTGGAGTCAGATGCTTACTAGCTGTGTGACCCTAGGCAAGTCTTATCTGCCTCAATATCATCTGTAAAATGAACTGGAGAAGGAGATGGCAAAGTGCTCCAATATCTTTGCCATGAAAACCCCAAGTGGGATCATGAAAAGTTGGACACTATTGATAAATGACTGAACAAAAATCCTACATAAAGAGACTAAGTATTACAAATTGTAGTATCCCCATTTTTCAGAAGAGAAAACGGAAGCTTAGGTAGGTCTATGGTCACATATCTAGCAAGTTCCAAGTCAGCATTCAGACCCAGATCTCTGACTTCAGATCCAGGATCCTTTCCGCTACACCATACTACTTGATACACGTACCTGACCTATAAACCAACAGCATATCATTAATGGGTCATTGCTCTCCTTACTCTCTTCCCCTTTTCTTTCTTGGCTTATGTTCATTCCATGCTTTAATCTCATGTGATTGAAAACAAAACCCTAACTAATGCAAAAATGCATGGGTTTTTTTTCCAAATCTTTAATGTGTTAAGGAGAAATCCCATGACTTGGAATCAGAAGACCTCGTTCATTTCCTGACCCTCACCATTTGCAAGCTGTCTTTCCCTGGCAAATTCTATTAACTCTAGGCTTCAGAGTCCCCCTTTCTATAAAGGAGGGCATCAGATTAAACCTCTTCAGGAGCCTTTTAGGTCTACTACTCTATGTGATGGCCTACTGTACTGCTTGGCCATCTATCAAGAAGACAAATATCTGTTAAGTCAGCACAGTTTTTAAGTCTCCAGAAGAGGGAAAAATACAATTTGAAACCCTTGTGCAGCTTGCTTAAATAGTATCAGGAAACCCATGCTGGGTCAAGAAAAACCTTAGCTTCACTGCATTTTGAAGTACTATTTCTGTTGGTTAGTCTCTTTAGAACCAGTCCCCTAATATCAGTTTCATCTCTATATGTGACTTTTAAGGCAAAACTCCCAGTCTTTTAAACCCTATAACCTGACCTTTGAAAACCAACCAAGCAGGCAACCTACCCTTATCATACAATGAGCATAGGCTGGGTGCCCGTCTTTCCCTACACCTCTTCTGTTAGGTCAGAAAAAGAAGTCAAAAAACTCCTCTTTTTTCTCAGATGACAGTAACCCACTCAGCAAAGGGGTGAAACACACTGACCTTCAACAGTAAAGGTTGGGCACCAAAGCCACTCCTGCTTCCAGCTGTATTGAAGACAGAAAATGTTGAGTCTTTTCAAATACTTTTGTTCTATCTATTCCAAGATGACATTTAGGTCAGTCTATCTTATTGACAATGATTCTAGTTACAGCCCTAAACTTGTCCAGACACAAGAAATCACAGATCCTAATTTATTTTCATGGATTAGTTTCATTTTCTCCATAGCCAGAGACTATTGGGTCAAATACTGCTCATACACAGAAGGCAGGAGAGAAATGTGACCTGTTTCTATCCACTTTTTGTTTAGGAATTTTCTGCTCTCCTGTGCCCTGTTGAATAAAATTGGATTCATCAACTACCTTGAGCCATTGCTAGGGTATCTTTAACATAGGACTTTTAATCTAAGAAAAGAAAAAGACAGAGCATCTGCCTGAAGGATATGCATGTTTTGTCTCTGCCAGAGTGAATTTCTCCCAACACTGCTGAAAAGTCCAAGAAATCTATGTTGGTTGGTTTTCCTCCCACCCTCCAATCTTTAGACTTTATCTACAATACCCTTAAAAATTAACTATAACGAAGCATAAATGGATAACTAAAGGGGTAATTAAAAGTAAGTAACCGGCCTTGTGTCTCTCCTATACTGGTTGATTTATGTGTTGTTTGTGTGATTTTTTTTTGAGAACACAAAACAATTAATTTATGTGTGAAAAGAACAGTGAATTAATCCTAGAGAGCCCTGGAGCCTTTAAAGACCCGAATCATATGGTGAGCTCGTTTAAAACTTGCAAAGGAAATTAATGTAGAATAAAGCCCTTTAATTTCAAAAGTGCATCTATAGTCCCCATCCCTAGGATATCTGTGGGATCATTATTCAGAAAGGTTAAGGAGGACTTTATTTTTTTTTATATTCAGTAGGTATTTCCCAGTTACAGCTCAACATGGTGCATTTCAACTTATAAAGAGAAGGAGATAAAAAAAAGGAATGGGGAGCTTTTTATTCACTTCCACTTAATTTCCTTGCTGCCGTGCCGGTCCCAGCTTAATGAATGTAATTGCTACCTTTGATGAAAATACTATTATCAAGATCACACATTACATTGGAAAACAGTTTTTCTTTAAACACAGCTACTGCAGTCTCTAATTATGCATGTAACAAGTGTCTCCTGAACAAAAGAGCATGTTGTCTACAATTGCTAGGAATTGGAGCAAGGCAAATTTGAACAAAGGACAGATTAGATTTGCTCCATGCTCCACAAAGCCCATCCCCCTGATTAATTTCCTGCAAAAACTACAACAATTCTCTTAAAAGAAACTCACCCTCCTCTTCAGAATGATCCGTATGCCATTTGTGTCAGTCTATATGATGACAATGGCCACAGATTTAAACCTATGTAGGGAAATAAGAAGGAGCTTTTATGAACTTAATCTTTCATATGCAAATTAGCAGCACAAGCTCCTGAGGAATAACAAGCCCCCCAAAAAGTGACTTCTCAGTAAGAAATCAGAAGCCAGAAAGGAGTACACTGGCTGGGAAAGAAAAAAAGTCTACATTGAGCACAGCCAACCCAGTTATTTTATCATTCTATCCCAAAACAGGTCATCTCCAAGAAAATACTTTTCATGGCTATCCAGGCACTCTTTCTGGCCATGTACCATTCATTCTATGATTGTTTCCTGGCTTGTGGAGAAAATTTCCAGCATGAATTTATTACTAACAATCCCTTTCTGTCACTCAGGAGCTACACACATGCCACAGCCAGAGAGATACCTCTCTTTAGGCAGTAACCTATGAAATAATGTAATTTGCTTTTTCATTTAGAATCTAGAAGATCATTTGAGTTTTGTTGAGTATGTTTCCTCAGCCTTATCTTGGGAAAGCTTAGAGGAGAGAACTGTTGATGACCCTTTTTTCTCTTAAATTGAATTGCTAAAGCCCTATTCCAATGCCTCCTTGTGACACGAAGGTGATAACCGAGTCTGGAAGGCAATGCTTTAGCAGGTCCCACCAAGTTTAAAAGAAAAATGCTTTGTAACAGACTGTTGTCCACTGGACAAGTCCAGTTAAATTCAGAGAAGTTCATCAACAAAAGGTTTTGTTGATAGCAACTCATGAAGACCATAGTAAGATGCGCAGGATTGTGCTTTTATGCCAGTGGAAGGAATATCTACACTAATAAAAATCATGGATGTTTTGAAATATTAAGGTGTGATTATGTTACTCTCCCACAACCTCCTTCTCATCCTGTCCTTTCTCATTTCATTGCATGTGTTGACTATCCCCATAGCTGAAACAGATCCTCGCCCAAACTTAAACATGAAATACTTCCTTTTAAGGTCCAAGTCAATCACCACTTCCACTATGAAGACTTTTCTGATCCCCCTATAATCCCTTTCAGAGTTTCTAATACTTCTCTGTTTCCCTTCTGTCATATATGAATTAGCATATTCTGACTTGGTTATTTATGGGCATATATTTTGGAGGCATACCTAGGCAGTATTGTATTTCCAATTATAATTACGAGCAAAATTAGCATAAAGGAATGAATTAAGGACATGAATGATCAGAAGAGGTGAACTAGTTATGTAGTGAAAGAAAGACTGAATTGCCCCAGTGATGCACTCACTGGTATCCCCAAAGCACCAAAAGACCTAAAGGAAGGACTATAGCAGGTTGGATAACTCTGGTATGAGAATGTAAGGCAGCTGGGTGGTACAGTACATTGAGTGCTGGATCTGGATTCAGGAAAACTTGAGTTCAAATCTGGCTTCAGTGTTCATTAACTCTGTGACCTTGGCTAAGTCACCTTAAATGTCCATCCACTTAATTTTATCCATCTGTCAAATGGGGATAATAATAACACCTACCTCAAGGGTTGTTATGAGGATAAAGTAAGATTTGCAAAATGCTTTGCAAATCTTAAAGCACTATATAGATGCTACTGTTATTATTAATGCATGGAAGAACATGAACAGAGATCACAATGAACAAGGAAGAATTGATGGGTTACAATCTTCCCAAATGAAGGGAGTGCCCACATTGATTAGATTACAGATACATTGAAAAGTTTTAAGCACCAAAGTATAGGAGCCATGTAATAGATTATAAGCTCCTTCAGACCAAGTACCGCAACAGACACCTCTGATGCCTCACACTGTAGGCATCAATCTTTATTGAGACCTAATTCATTTAAGTCCTGTAAGTCTTGAGCCTGTAGAAGGGATACAAGACCCTCTCCAAGAAAAAAGTTTGTTATTTTCTTTCTTTGTTTTTTCTTCCTTCCTTTCCTTCCCTCCTTCCTTCCCTCCTTCCTTCCTTCTTTCCTTCTTTCTTTTTCTTTCTTTCTTTCTTTCTTTCTTTCTTTCTTTCTTTCTTTCTTTCTTTCTTTCTTTCTTTCTTTCTTTCTTTCTTTCTTTCTTTCTTTCTTTCTTTCTTTCTTTCCTTCTTTCTTTCCTTCCTTCCTCCCTTCCTTCCTTTCTCTCTGTTGTAATTTTTCATCTTGGAATCCTTAGCACTTAGCATAGCACCTAGCACAGTGGAGAGGCTTAACAAATGTTTGTTGAATTTTTTTAAATTGCTAGGAAATGTTGCTAGAACATAAATAAAGTTGAACAGAGAAAGGAAGGAGGGAGAGAAGGAAGAATGAAAAAGAAAAAGGAAGGAAGGAAGGAAGGAAGGAAGGAAGGAAGGAAGGAAGGAAGGAAGGAAGGAAGGAAGGAAGGAAGGAAAGAAGGAAGGAAGAAAAAGACAGAGAATTTTACCTTGGAGTAGATCTTGTGCCCCTTCTATAGACTCAGGACTCACAAGACCTAAATTAATGAAGTCCCAGTGAAAATGGATGCCAAATGTATAAAGATACTTTGGATAGCACCTCTTGGGAGCAGGGTCCTTGGAGAAGGGGGGATGGATAGAGTTCTACTACAGCTCTCCATGGTACACATGTATGTACCCATACTGTTGGACACAGAAAGGAAATTAAAAGGGAATTTCTGGGACAATTATATCTTTCTCCAAAGTTTTGCCCTCTACAGAGCAATTTCCTTAAAACAACCATGTGAGTTTGACTCAGGTACTATTTGCATTTAAAGATGAGGAAACTGAACCTCAAAGAGGTTGAGAGGGAGCTAGTAAGTGGAAGAGTCAGGGCTACATGTGTTGTACCAAGGATAAGGAAGTGCTGGTATTAAAAGGTTCAGAAAAGATCATGAAGGATGAAAGAAATTCTGGGAGATGTTGGTGGGATTCCAACAGATTAAAGCTAGTGGCAGGTACTAGTCCAGCATGTCCTGCTCATGCATTCTGACTTCCCTTTTTTGATTATCTCCCCCTTATCCCGTCTACATCTTGTTTGTACTTCGTTCTTTGTATGTTGTCTCCCCCATTAGACTGTGAGTTCCTCAAGAGCACGGACTATCTCTCGCCTTTTGTTTGTATCCCCAACACTACAGTGCCTGACACATAGCAGGCAACTTCATAAGTCTTTATTTATACTTACTGACTGGGATGACCTAAAATGGGTCATCATCACTTATGGAGGATGTTAATTCAGTTATACACTGGATTAAATGAGGTCCCTAGAGATCCTCTAGGATTTCAGGTGGAGGATGGCACTCATCAACGAGCCAGAGAATTGTGACTACTCTGTAAGAAAGTGGCCCTATTCCCCCAATTCCAAACAGTAGGACATCAATCAGTCTTTCCATTTTTCATGGTTCTGCCTGCCACTCTGGAAATTAGCTGAGGTGATCACTTTGAAGAACAGGAATAACTGGAGAGAATTTTTTTTTTTGTAGTGGAGACCTGATTCAAGTCAACCATCTCCATCTTGACAGCAGTGCAAATGACCAGCCATTTCTTGGTCCACTGGTTAATGGAATTAGCATACTGCTCAATAGGAGACAGACTCTGATCTGTCTTTTATGTTCTTTATTATAAGCTACAAGGTGGAATCAGCAGCTAACCTTTGAGTCCATGAAGGATAATGCCCCAGACACTTGGAAAATGACAGCAGCACAGACTGAGCCTGTGTTATAGAGGAACTTGGAGGGGGAAGACCTGGAGTAATCTTACTGAGCCTTGTATCACATGCAAGGAACTGACAGCGTTAGAATCTTCATATTTGGAGCTGATAGAGACTTTAGAAATCATCTAGTTGAACTTTATCATTTTAACAATGGGAACCTGAAACCCAGAAATGGAAAGGGACCTGCCCAAGGTTGTGCAGCTAAGGATTTATCCTCATATCCTTGGATTCCAAATTCTATGTTCTTTTCACTATGCAGTGCTGGTGTAACAGTTGTAGCAGGATAGGGGCATAGTCTGGCCATACTCACAGCCATTTCTTTCCCTTGCAGAGTATGGTATGGCTACCTGCCAAAAGTCTTCATGCAGCTGCCTCTCCCTCATTTGCATTTGGGAGCCACACCAGACTTTGTCAATGGGAGGGTCCCTGTTATAGAAAGCAAAGCAACGCCTCCTACCCTCGCCTCCTTAAAACTGAGCTGTACAATACCCTTGGAGGCAAGTTAAGAGCTATGGAATGTTTTCCCAGCTTAGTAGATTTCTTTCTCCTTCTTTCTTTGCCAGACTGCAGTAAATCCTGTCTCTGTCCAATATAAATATATTCTTGAGCCTTTTATTCCAGCATGGGAAGGTGAAGAGATGGGAAGACTGAAGTAAAAAAAAAAATGAGGTCTTCTCAGATTAGAGGAGGGAGGCTTTCATCCTAAGAACTTCTTAGCTTCATTATCTACTCTTTCATTCTTTCTGCAGGTCACAGAAGAGGAGTATACCCAGCTCCTTAGGACTAAGAAGACCTTCCCCCTAGATCCCATTCCTTTATACATTTTCCAGGCCTTTGCTTCAGAATCTTCTCCTTCAAACACTCTCAAACTCCAAAAGTTCTCTCCACTGGCTCCTCCCACTATTTACCTGCAAATTTGTTCATCTCCCCAGTCATTAAAAAATAGCCTTCCCTTTATTCTTCTATACAGCCATCTTCTCTGTCACAGCAAAACTACTTGGAAAAAGCTGTGTATAGCCAACGCTGGGTTTTCTTCACTTCCTTACAAACTAGTTTTTACTCCCATCTCTGTACTCAGAGTTCTCTCTCATAGTTAACTGATTTCTTACTCACCAAATCCACTGACCTTTTTCATTCACCATCCTTGACTTCTTTGCAGTTTTTGACCCTGTTGACTATCCCTTCCTACTGAACACTCTTCTCACTTGGTTTCAAAAACAATACTCCCATTCCTCAATAATTAACAAACTCTCACCAGGTCATACTCTCTCCATCCCAATGATTTTGACCCCAATTATCTTTTCCAAGTTTCAGACCCACAACTCCAACTGGTTACAGGATTATCTACAGCTGAATGTCCCACTGATACTTCCAACTGAACGTAATCCAAATCAAGCTCATTGTCCTTCCCCTAAATCTGTTCCTCCTTCTGACTTCGCTACTTCTGTCAGTACTACCAAATTTACTCCATCACTTGTGTGAAAAACATTGGATTTATTTTTGACTCTTCTCATGTCTTCACCTCTCGTCTTTTTCTTCTCTCTACCCATGGCTACCACCCTGCAATAGATTGTCATTAGCACTTATCTATGCTCTTGTAAGAACTCAACAGGTTTTGTGTCCATTTTCTATCCTGCTCCACCCCCATCTACACTTTATACTGCTGTTAGTATAATATTTCCAATGCATCTCAAACAGTACTTTATCCTTACTGGGCTGCTAAGCAGGAAGTCAAAGCTGTTGGTCATTTTGACTCTTCTATGCACCCTCCCCCAACTATTTAGTGAGCCAATGTACCCTGGAAATCATTCATCCCTAGAAGTAATGATTTTGTATCCCCTCCCTCAACCCCTTGCTCCTGTGGGCAAACTAAGGTGTGGATAGTGGCAGATGCATAATTGAAAGATAATTAGTTAGTTTTCTGCACTGTCAGACTTTAGCGGTAGCCCAGGTAGAAAGGATTCATCCCTTCCAAATTTAGGTTTTTATTTTTTCCTAAACAGAAGCATTGTCTTTCAGATGAGGTGATCACCTGGCAAGAACAAGGGATAATCATTAGACAAACAGCGTGCTCTACTGGTATCCATATCTCTAATTTTTCTCTGCCTTCTCTTTAGTAATGGGGAGATAAAAGTATTCCAGGGCATGCTAAACATGTGAAAACAGAGACTGGACTATTATTCTGGGTTCATGATGTGACTTTCAGTAGACCAAATAAATTATAACCAACTCTTTAAACAGAAATAGCATGATTAATATATGGCATTCCTTCATCCTCCATTCCGCTTTTTGTGGTTCCTTTTGTTTACTGTGTGATCTTTGCCAATCAATCAATCAAAGTTTATTAAGCAACTTCTATGTGCCAAATGCTGGGGGATACAAAAAGAGACAAGAGATAATATCTGCTCTCAAGGAGCTTCCCATCTAATGGGGGAGACATTTCTACAATGACACTGAGGAGATCCAGCCTGTTCTCCCTCCCTACCTTTCTCATGGAGACATCTCATGAAGATGTCATAAGATTAGAAAAGGCTGAGTCCTGAATGAAGAGCTCAAAGAGCTGGGCTTTCACCCTAGCTCTACTCTCAGATAACTGTGATTTTTATAGTTTCCCTCTGTGTAAAATGGGTAAACATCTGTTGACCTGCTTTTAGCATCTGTTCCACCTGTTTTCCCAAAACTATTAGGATAAAACAATGTTTAATATAAATTTTAAAGTAAGAAAATTTATACTAATATAGAATAATAAAAGCAGTTGTACTATAGAAAGATCGAGGGAAATAAGGGGCAGAAGTTCAAGTTACACTTAGATGTGTAGTCTGGGCAACCTCTTTGTATATCCAGGTTCCCCTCAGTGGACAACAGGCTGATTAATGGCATTAATATTCATTGTATGCTGGAAGAGAGAAGAGTCTTGTAACTTTTCTTAACAAGACTGACTCCATCTTTAAGCTTCCACTTCAGTGTAAAATGAGTGTCCTGTCTACTTCCCTGTGTTACAGTCTTTCCTCTATCCTGAGAAAAACAGAGTTTCCCATGAGGCCAACAACAGATTATCAGATTAACAAACCTCTGTTCCCACCCCTTCAACACAACGAATTGCTCTGTCTGGTTTCCAAGGCCTTCTGTAAAAAGCTTATGTTCTAGATTAACCGGCCTTCATTTTTCTCTGTATTCTGTAATATATATGCTAGGAAGAAAGGATTTATAATCAGAACTTGCCTGATAGAAATTTTCTGAGTCAAGCAACCTTTCTCTTCCATAGCTTGTAATTATCAACAAAGCTTTTTATTGATTTGTAAAAATTGTGGATTTTTTCCCATAACAATACTTTGCCAATAATAATGATAGCAGGCATTTTTATAGCACTTTCAAATGTAAACCATTTATTATTGTTAATAATAATAGCTAGCATTTATATAATGTTTTATGATTTCAAAGCCATTACAAGTATTATCCACATAATAACCCCTTGGGGGTGGATCCTATTATTACCTACGTTTTATGGATAAAGAAACTAAGGAAAATCAAAGTTAAATGGCTTGACCAAGGTCACACACCTAGTAGGTGTCTGAAGCCAGACATGAACCTGATAAGGTCTTCTTACCTCCAGGTATAATGCTCTATCCATGGTACCTCCTAGCTACCTAGATAGGTACTTGACTTTGACTTGACAAGTGGGAGCAGTAGGGATAGGTATCCTGTGGGACTAGTTTACCCCATGAAGATGGATCTTGGATCAGAAAAGTCTGAGAACTATTAAAGGCTTCTTGGAGGCCACAGATCTTGTCAACTATATTGATGCCACTGTGATATAGGGAAGAGGGCCTCCCATTTGCACATGTTGATCTAATTCACCCAATTTCCTGAATTAGAATTCAGATTTTCACATTACCATCAGCTAGCTATGTGACCTTGGGGAAATCTATCTTGGTCTCAGATTTACTTATCTGTTAAATGGGGCTGATAATTCAGTTCAACAGTGATGCCTTCCCTAGCTACTTTACGGTATTGCCAAGAAGATGCAAAGCTTCATAAAGAGAAAAGCGCTGATCTGAGAGTCAGAAGACCTATGTTTTAGATTAAACTTTGCTACTGACTAGGCCTTCATTTTCTCATCTATAAAAATGGGGAGGGCTGAAAAAGATAACCTCTACACTGCCCCTGCACTTCTCTAGTCTGTTATAGAATATCTTATTAGCAATGGCATTTTTCTCATAGCGTGGTGTGCTTGGTGAGTTTGAATAGGGCACAACATATTTCAAATAGGCAAATGGGAATTACATGGGATAATCCATGTAAAGGAAAGTGTACTAGATTTGGCCTCACGTGAACCAGCCTCCTCCTTGACTCCTGCCTCCACCACTGATAGCCATGGGACCTCAGACAACACATTGTACAACTTTGGGTCTTGGTTTCTTCGTCTATGAAACAAGGATATTGGGCTAGATGGCAACT
The DNA here is from genome assembly GCA_023548195.1 of Bettongia penicillata ogilbyi. Lineage (NCBI taxonomy): Eukaryota > Metazoa > Chordata > Mammalia > Diprotodontia > Potoroidae > Bettongia > Bettongia penicillata. Next base: position 245,246 of record JAJHZJ010000709.1, on the reverse strand, counting down.
AAGGTCCCTTCTAGTTCTAATCCTATGATTTTGTGATGTCATTAAGAATGTGTGAGCAGGAGAAAAGGTGAGTAGATCACCTGGTAAGAATGAGGGCTAACCATTGAACAATGAGTATGCTCTGTTGACATCCATGTGATGTCAAGAAAATGTAAGGAAAACCCTAAGCATTTGGAAGGGTGCCACATTTGGAAAACTTGTAAGAAAATGTGGACAAGAATTATATACGAGAGAGGTAGGCCTGAATATATTTCAGACAGCTTCGTTGAGGGGAATGCTTATATCAGTGAGATTCCAGATCCATTGGCATATTAAGATCATGAACGTCTTCAATGTAATCGTAATTAATATTACTATTACTATTAGTATTATTCAGTACCTAGCTCATAGTGGGCACTCAATAAGCATTCAACAGTAGCTGTGATAATGGGAGTCTCTCCAGCTCATTAACAATGCAGAAGACTTGACTACAGCTTGAGTCAAGGAGGGAATGAACCACAGTCGACTTCCAGCAGGCTGAGTGCAGCCAGGCTTAATACACCTCCACTTACATATATCGATCGTTTATCTCCCCCTGTTCTCCCAGCTAGATCTATGAGAGAGGAAAAAGGAAAAAGGAGTTCAGGTTTAAACTCTTATCACTAAAGTGAGTCTCCCTCTACATTAAAAAACTATCCAGACACCGCAGCAGGAATGGGTTCAGTTCTTAGGTCATAAATTTGTGTGTGTAGAAAAAAGACTTATTGGGGAATTTAGCCGTATTTTTCGTTGAACTGGCAGTTGCTAACCATTACACCAGTATTTATTTGATTCTTAAAGAGCACAAAAGCATGGGCCACAAATAAAGAAGATGGAGTAATAGTTTTTGACTGGCCCACTAGCTTTAAACTTGAAATGAAGTGTCCAGTTTTGAGTTACTGTGTCCAAATGCCATTTGTACAGTTTGAAAAGTGGGGGCATTTTTCCAGCTTGTCACCATTCGCGGTAGTTCATTCCAATGAGTGATATCACAGAAGGCGCACTGCTCGGCTATCAGTACTTCACTCATGACTGGAATGTATTATATGTATTAATCTGTGCTTCCCAGTGTAATTTAGGGAGGCCCTACAGTTGACACATTCTGGTACATCCTTATTTTACTACCCTCTCCTACAGGTAACAATGGTTCAAAAGCTGAGCTCCTGAATGAAGTTAAGATTTCACGCCATCCCATAGTGTATGCACTCTCAGCTGTTTGCTCTACCATCAAAATTAGCACCTCACCTTCAGGGATAGCCTTTAATGCATATAGCTTGTGATGTAGGCTATCTGTTTTGTCCCTAGCACAAAGGATGTCCTAACCATGCAAGGGACAAAGATGAAGTTATGAATGTGATATGTCCCCATCCCTGCTGTTACATCTTTAATGATGCAACTACACCATCTAAACGGGGTAGGGACCTTCCCTCAAATAAAAAAGAATGTGTGGTGGGGGAGGGAAGGAGGTTGAGGGACTCACTGAATATTTGTCAAACTGGTTTTAAGGCAGCAGAATAAAAATGTGTTTTTCCAAGCAAGGTTAGCCCTCTGTCAACAAAGAGAACACATAAAGCATTTTATAGCCATCTGGTGGCGATTATCTATTATAAAACTCCACCAGACTTAATCTAGAAATGTGAGGTTTTAAGGCAACTGGAAGTGGCTCTAGGTATGTTATTCTTCCCAATATTTTTCCACTCTAACAAACCAGCATGGTTAAAATGTTCAGCACAGAGGGCACAGAGGCTTAGTATTTAATTAAATTATGAATTACTCATTGGTGAAAAACAGCCCACTACAATTTAAAACTGCCTGAACCATCACTGGGCCATTCCATTTCTGCAATAGCAATCGACACAGGAGCCCAGCTTCTGATCTATTTATTGAGGCCATGTTTAACCACATTTTAGATTCCCATCCTGATATTATAAGCTGGCCATTATCCTATCACATCCTAATTTTAAAGACAGTGAAAATCTAGTTATTCTAACTCGGGACTTTGGAGCAATTTGGAAGGGTCCTTTTTGCCTTGGATGTTAGGTTCTCCTAAGTTCCACCCCTGCCCGACTCAACATCCCTGATGCTTTCCTTCATAGGCTGTCTTTTCCTTTGCTAACCTCCCCCTCCCCCTCCATTGCTCTTCATTCATCTCTATTTCCAAATAAATAATCTGGAGCTGCCTATGGATTTCTTTCTCAGCTACATTGGGGAGCAATGGACGATTCATAGACGCAGAGAGAGGTAACGCTCCACCTGCAGGCATCGTTAGGCGGCAGTGATGGGGAAGGAGAGAAATGATGGGATGAGTGACTGAACCCTGACCTTATTGATCAGAGTCTCTCTTCCCAGCTGAGTTTCTACAGCCCCATCAGCTGAAAAGGAGTTTAAAGGGCAGACGTCTTCCCAGTTAAGCCAGCCTGTCATTAATAATGTTTTCATCCATGACAGTGACAAACACAGGGTACTTGAAGAGAGTTTATTAAGGTCAGTCTATAAATAAGAATTAAAATTTTTAAAATAGGTTTACACAGATGAACAGATGGATGAATAAAGTGACTGAGAAAACAATAAATATGAAAATGGACAAGAGGCTGGCAGGTCACTCCTGGAAAATCTCATCGAGGAAATATGACAAAATGCCTTCTGCATATCCTTGTCCTCACCACCCCCACTCCAACACACACACCCCTCACCTTCAAATTTAGATTTAATGAAGCTGCTTCAGAACTTTTTGCTTTGGTAAATCTATAGCCTGACTAATATTTTGTCTTTAATACCTATCATTCCATCTGATGAAAAGGATTGTGGCCATTTTTCGATGACAAGTCCATAACTGAGTGACTAAAATTTAAATGTCTTATCTGTCCTTGGATTTAAATACAGATGGCTTTAAAACTAGGAGTTTGACTCCATGCCCAGTGGCAAGTAATCATTGGCACACTTCCTCCAAGTCTCTTGGAGACTAAGGATTTGTCCCATCCACCGTTCCCCACCTACCACCCCTCAGCAGTCTTCAAGATGAGCAGAGCACCAAACTGCTCTTCCCAGACGAAGAGCTAGAGGTCAGAAAGGGCTGAAAGCTTTTAAAGGCATCATTTACCACCTCAGGAAGGGCTCTTCTAAAACTTTTCCCTTGGGATAAAAATTTAGAACTTGATTCTGTGTCCTGCAGACCACGTTCCAGGAACAGTTCTTTTCATCTTGCCATCTCATTTGTGCTGGTTGACATAGGCAAGGAGAGGTAATAATAATGACATCCATTTCTATAGAAATTTACAATTTGCAGAATACATTACATTCATTATCCCACTTAGGAAGAAGAGTAAGAATAATGCCTTACCTTTAAATACCACTTCAAAGTTAATTTGACATCTACGACCTTTTTTGATCGTCCTGGTCACATCATGAGATAGGAAAGGCAGATGCTACGCTCATTCTTACCATTTGATAGATGAGTAAACACAAGAAAATCAAGCAAGTTCCCTAATACTGCATGACCTATTAGGCGTTGATCCCGGATAAGAACCTAGATCTTTTTCCTCTCAGCCCCGTTCCATTTGCTCAGTAGAGAAGAAAGTGTGAGTAAAATAATCCGGGGGAGATGCTGGCATATATGTCAAGGTCACTCAAGACTGAGGGGAAAGTCCCATATAGACCAAAATATTCCTAGCACTTTGTGGATAATAAATAAATGGAAACAAATTAGAATGATTACACAATGACTAAACAAATTGTGATTATATGAATGTAAAGGAATAGGATCATAAGTCTTGAGCTGAGACTATTATTATGCTTTAAGAAAGGACAAATGTGAAAACCTTCAAGGATCAGGGGAAAACTTAGATGAACTGATTCAGAGAGAGATGTAAGCAGAACCAGGAAAAAATAAACACCAAGTAAACAAGAACAATAAAGTGAAGCTGGATGTCGGGTCACTATAATGATTGACCTTGGCTCAAGAGATAACATGAAGTGCCTGTCCCTACTTTCATTAGAGAAATGGAGGACTATAGTTGTAGAACATGGCACAATGTTGTTAGTAAGTCAATTGGTTTTGTTAAAGTTTTCTGTCTTTGTTATAAAGAAAGGCACACTTTGTTATTCAGTCATTTCAGTCATATCTGACTCTTCATGATCCCATTTGGGGTTTTCTTGGCAAAGATACTGGTGTGGTTTGCCATTTCCTTCTCCATTTCATTGGAAGGTACATTGGGGATTAGGAAAAGACAGAAGAAATAGCTTATTTAAAAACAAATGATATAGAACAAAAGGAGTTAGCAAAACTTAAAAAAAATAGAGGAGGGTTGAATTAATGTAGTAAAAGATAGCTTATATGGCAGCCTATCAACCAGAAATCTCTGTTTTTCAGCCTTTCCCTATATTTACAATGCAATGATAATTGATATTTATAAAAGCTGACAAGGAATCCTCAAAGTGCCTTCTTTGCCATCCAAAAAAAAGGGTAGGGATAATGAATTTATTTTTTATTACAAATTTACAGTTAAATTTATTTTATTTGGTTGGATTTGGATGAAGGACAATAAGTATTTCATATATAGCCTATATAGTAGTTTTTGTGTAACCACAACATTTAATTAACTACTGTTTCAGATAATAATAAATGAATGAATGATTAGATAGTTAAATAAATAGTAGAAGATTATATTTATTTAGCACTTTGAAATTTGAGCACTTTACAAATATTATCTTACTTTATCCTCCCAGCAATGGTGGGAGATCAGTGCTATTTTTGTTCCCATTTTAGAGATGAAAAACCTGAGGCAGAGAGAGGTCACACAGTTATTAAATGTCTAAGGACAGATTTTTAACTTCATTCTTCCTGGATCCACATCCAGAACTCTGTTATACTCTCAATTTCCCAGTCTGCTTTTGGTTTTCTTTTCCCCGTTTACAGGGCTAAAGACACAAAGGGAATTTGAATCCTGTGAATGTTTTAACATGCCATGGGTACCTCACATGGACTGGGCACTGGACAGGACTCTCTTATTGTCATGTGTGCAATAGGGCTGTGATACGAGGAAACTCAATGCTGGGTGGACACAATGAGGCATAGGAGGCAAGTAAGGGAGAAATCAGAACCATAGTTCCTGCTTCCTGCTAGATGTCCACAAATAAGAGACTGAAAATTGGAAGCAGGTGGAGGAGCAGAAGCCAGAACCCAGGGAGAACAGGTAGGTTCAACAACCAGGAAGAGGAACCAAAAGCAGGAGTGATTCAAGGAAGTTTCCAGATAAATCACACTAGCAGAGCAACACCTTGAGAGCTGAATGACAATTTTGAGATCCTCAGGGCATGCCCTAATAATGAATCCTTTTATCCTGGTTTGCTGGATGTGCCCCTACTGACATCTTCTTATGGAAAGGTTATGAATTGCTCATTGACTGACTGACTGACCCAGACATATAGGACATGGCCCTTGTCTCCTGGGAGCTGTAGAATACCCATAGCCTATTTCTAGTACCATCTAAAAAGGTCAGTACTGCCTGCGGGCCACAATAAGAGAAGAGTAATGGGCACAGGTTCTAGTGGAATTGAGGGGGGCTTGGCTTCATTCCTGGATACATGGTAGACATGGCTGTGGATAGCAGTAGACTAGAGACAGAGTAAGACCCAGAGGCCAAGGTAGCGGCTGCTACCTAGAACATAAGAAGAAGTTCAGAAAACAGACAAAACAGGCAATAATGAAGGAGGCTAGGGATGGAGAAAGAAGAGTGAATTGATGCCAAAGAGACAGCCAGGAGCAGTTAGTAAGAAGAGGTTAGAGTTAAGGGAGGAAGCACATTATCATCATCATCCTCATAGTGGCTAGCATTATATAGCACTTTTAGGTTTGCACAATACCGTGTCAGTTATCTCATTTGATCCACATAATAGCCCTGTGAAGTAGCTGTTATTATTGCTCACATTTTACAGCTGGGAGATTAAGGCAGGTTAAATGACTTACTGAGGATCACACAACTAATAAGTATCTGAGGCAGGACTTGAATCCAGGTCTTCCTGATTCAGGTCAAAAACTATCCACTGAACATTTAGCTGCCTCTTACCAGAGCCAAAGAGCCTGAAACCAAAGCAAGGTCTGTCTTAGACAACAAAACCTCTGACCCTGCTCCTGTTGTAGCAGGTTCTAATTTCTGACTTCCCAAGGCATGATCAGCCAGGGTTGGGAAGCAAAAGAAAGGAAAGAAGGAAGGAAGGAAGGAAGGAAGGAAGGAAGGAAGGAAGGAAGGAAGGAAGGAAGGAAGGAAGGAAGGAAGGAAGGAAGGAAGGAAGGAAGGAAGGAAGGAAGGAAGGAAAAAACAATTTTGTATGCTTTCAAAACAAATGATGGTTATATTCCCAAAATGATTAAAGTTCTGAGGTAGAGGGACCAACTTCTCACTTACCCAACCCTAATCCCCATTCCAGATTCTCCATCCCTGTCTTAGAAAAGAAAGAACCCAGGTAAGAAAGGACATCAGAAAAAATGAAACAGGCCCATGGGAACTGGTGTATACTACCAGATAGCTCAGTTTCCAGTGTAATTATCTAAATGAGAAATCATTACAAACATCTTTCATGACAAAATCCTGGTTCTGGCTCTTTTTCCCCATGGTGGCCTCATTGCTAACACTCAATACACGTCTCGAGGAGAACTGCAACTCAGGAGCTTGAAAGACAGCCAATGCTTGAGAAGCCCAAATCTCTGTCATTTGAAAACCTCCCTCTGTGTGAGTCTTTTAAATTCCCCATTTCCCCTTAAGTAAAGCTATCAATTTCCCAGTTAGTTCTGTGTAACCCATTCTCTTCTCAAACAGGGCTGTGATGCCCACTCCCTCCTACGTTCACTCCCACCAGAGTCTGGCTATTAACTTAGCCAGCATCTTTGGAAGAACTTTGTCTTGTCTTATAAATGGCTTCTCATGAAAATCAAATCTGAGTAGAAAAGCCAGGGCTGACTTGGAAAGGCTTTGGAAGTCACCCAACACTCAGCACTCAACTGAAGCCAGGCTAGATCAAAACAAAGCTGTGAAGTGGGATGAAATCCATTTTTAGCTCTGTCCAGCTGACACAAGCTTCTTCTTTTTACCTCTTAGCTACCAAGGGTGCCTTTCCCCCTGCCGTTTCAAGTTCCCATCCACAGAACCATAGGATGTTATGGCTGGAAGGAACCTTGGAGATTATCCTACTTAGGGGGTATTTTTCGTTTGTTTTGTTTGTTTTTGTCCAGAGCCCCCTTTGATAGACTGGGGAAGCCTATGGACTCTCCTTAGAATAATGTTGAAGAATATCTAAATTAAAATAGGTAACATTACAAGGGGAAACCATTGCATTAAAATACAGTTGTCAAAATGTTTTTTAAAACTTTATAGACCCCCAGATTAAGAACTCCTAATAATCCAACTCCATCATTTTACAATTGAAGAACAGAGAAAATCAGTGAGATGTCTTTTTCCAAGGTAATAATTAATCCAGAACAAACTTCCCTACAGCCCAAGGTCTAGTTTTTCTCAAATTCCCCCTCTCCATCTCAAAATCTGCACTTCTCTGATTGTGACACTAGAAATGTGGCAAATCACAAATAGGTGATATACTGATATGTCACCTTTGTCAAGTACAAGTTTGCATGTTCAAAGGTCTTCTGGAAACAGTGTTCATTACCTAATGAAGTGGTTCTAATTTCGTGCTCTGTGGTTGGCTGCTAGGAGAAATATTGAGGATAGGAAGGCTTTTGGATGGCACTGAAGGCATAGCCTAGTTGGCCAACTCTCCTTTGCCTGCTTAGACTTTGAACAAGGCTGAAAGAGAAATACTTTCTACTCAGCCTCAGCCTCTAGCTGTTCTCCCGATGGTTACAGATTAACCATACTAAAACCAATCTACTCTCGCTAGACTCAATGTTTATGATTCCAAATTCCACAACTGCAAAAATTGAGTCCAAAGGAACATTAGCCTAGAAAAACCTCTTTGAGGTCCAAAACATATTTCTAAGGCAGCAGGAAATTGTATTATTTATTTTTTTTAAAAAAAAAAATGTGAAATTTCTCTTTAGAAAAGGGATTCTTAGCCTTTTTTGTTTCCTGGACCTCTTTGCAATCTGGTGAAGATTATGGCCCTTTTCTCATAAGTGTTCTCCAACTCGTCTCAATTCCATTGCTTTCCCTCTTTTAATTATTTCTCATTTATCCTGTGTATAACTTGCTTTGTACATAGTCATTTACATGTTGCCTTCCCCTTTAGATTACAATCTTTTGCCCCTTTCATATCTCCAGTGCTTAGAAGCACACAGAAGGCACTTAATAAATATTTATTAATCGATTGATGTTTTTAGATACATAAAAGAAAGTACATATAATTGCAAAGGAAACAGCTAGGTGTCACAATGGAAAGAACACTGGACCTGGAATCAGCAAAACCTGAGTACAAATCCTGCTTTCAGATGTTTAATAGCTGCGGGACCATGGACAAGTCACATTCTCTGTTTGCTTCAGTTTCTTCATCTGCAAAATGACAATAATAACACCTACTTCCCAAGATTGTTGTAGGACAAAATTATATTTGTAAAGTGCTTTGGAAATCCTAAAGTGCTCTATAATTGCTAACTCTCATCATATTATGTTTCTCAAAATATTTTCGTTAAAAAAAAACACACAAGAGCATGAGTTCCAGATTAAGAACTCTTGTTGGAAGGAACCAGGCCTCATTAGAAAAACTCATTTCTTAGAGAATTAAGGAAACTGCAAGCACCATACCAGGTTCCTTCCAAACAGATTTCCAAGTCCAAGTTTCCCAGATATGAGGAGAGACAAGGAAAAGGAGAGTGGACCAGAAGGGATTTCCCTCTTTTTACTAGATAAAAATCAAAGTAGGCAATGTTCTATAGACAACATGGTGAGATCTGCCTGACTTTTTCTGGCCCATTTATTTGAGAGAAATCACTGAGTTTAGATTTCTAAAAGGATACTACAATCCAGCAAAACAGGATTATGGCCTCTCAATTCAGAAGCAGGTAAAAGAAAGCCTAAATGTCAGCATAAGCCTTGATTCTTTTCAGAGGCTCAATGTCCCTTGAATTCCTTTAGCAACTAGGAGCTTAGGGGACACTGTAAATATGTAGGAAGAGATTAAATCTTCTAATTATATACCATTAAATCCCAACCAAAGAGTCATCCCAACACATTCTAGTACCCTGATTTTACTTAGGGAGGATCCCGGAGTGTTTTTTTTTCCCCCCAGGACTGTTGGTCTCCTGCCAGATGTCTATTGAATTCCCTTGACTAGACTGAGCATGAGAATTGAAGCCAGAAGGGAGATGGATTGTGCTCTCATTTAAACATTTGAGAAGTAAATTTCAGTGAGTCACTGGAATCATAGTTTCATAGAAAAAAAGAGCTGAAAAACACCAGAAACAGCATTGAATTTGGACCTAAGCTCGAATCCCATTTGAGCCACTGATTAGTTGTGAGACCTTAGTTAGTTAATCAGACTCTTTGGGCTTCATTTTCTTCATCTATTAAAGGGGGTGGTTGAATCAGATGACCCTCAAGTACCCTTCCAGGTAAATGCATGATCATTTTATCCAATACCTACATTTACAGAGAAGGAAAGTGAGGCACTGGGAAGGGAAATGACTTGGCTAAATCCACATTGCTAGTTCTGGTAGAGCCAGGATCCGGGTTTCCTAGCTCCAGTTTCAATCACATCATACTGCACTTTATGGAGCCTAGTACAATGTCTTGCATACACTTGGCATTTAATAAAGGAATAGGTATGAATATTCAAATTGAATTGAATTGACTGCTGCTACTTCCTCTATTATACCTAAGGATTACGAGCATTTTCTTAGCTTCCAAGGGTCTGTCAGTAGTTCTATCTGTTGATATTTTATTTCACAGGGTAAAAAATCCATTGTGGCCTTGCTTGAGAAGGAATAGTGAGCTTAGAAGTATAGACTTTAACTTCTTTTAGATCATCTAATTCATTCAGTGACATTTTAATCAGTTCTAACTGAAGGGGAGTTCTACCCTGGTCACCCTTTAAAAATCTTTAATTGTTTAAATTTTTTTGTCACACTTTAAAGTCCCATTATTTTTAAATAATCCAATTTTACGGACATTGCATCCCTAATGTGACCTAATTATGGGGGATGTTTTGGAAAAGAAACAGCATATATATTAAAGAAGTTCCACATCTTCAGCAAAAATGTTTCCACTAAGTTTGCCAGTGATTTTTACATCATTACACATCCTAATTACATGCATTTGTATTAGGAGGTGTGAAAATGCTTCGTTACAAATAATTAAATTAAGCATAATCCAGACCACACTGAGAGGACACAAGCCTTGCATAAAAGCAACGAAATTAACAGTTTGGGATTACATCCTCCAAGTCTGCAATTGATTCCTGAAATTGAGACTCAGTTAGGTCATAACATAAAATTACCTTTAAATTCTACCTCTGTCAGAAGTAAGTTGTGTGACCTTAGACCATTCATTTGGCCTCTCTGAGCCTCAGGTGTTCTATAAAATAGATGAATTGAAGTAAAGCATCCTTAAGCTCTTTTCCAGCTCTAACATTCTATGAGTTTATGATCCTTTATCACTCACTCTCTTAGAAGCTGCCTACAAACATCTCCTACTGATCTAGCTAACAATGCGGTCTTTTGTCTACAGTGTTGTGACTTGAGAAACTGATATTCCAGAAACTATGCTCCATGTGTCACTTAGGCTGTACTTACCTCTTCCCCTTAAGGCCTATCTACTTCTCCCATTGGTCAGTCCTTCCTGGGGCTTCCATTTTGTGGAGGGGTCCATGCTGGCCTTCATTCCCCTCCCTATCCTGTTCCTGGCTTCTGGGCTTCAAAACCATGCCTCTGACTGTTTCATCCTAGAACTTACCTCAGTGCCTGGAGTCTCCTCATGTTGAAATATCCAACTATCTCTCCCTGTAGCCTTCTCAATCTGGAATATTCGCCTGTAAGACCTGGGTCTTTCTCCCACTGATTAGTTCCTCTTGGGGCCTTCATTTTGTGGAGGGACACAAGCTGGCCTTTATTTTCCCTCCCTGCCCTATTTCTGGCTTCTAGACTTCAAAACCATAACTCTGTACCATGCACTTTCATCTCCTTTCCCTTTCCACCTCCCTCCCTTCAGTTCCCTTTTGTCAATTATCTTCGATTGTTTTAGAATGTCAACTCCTTGAGAACAGGAGGAAAAACTCTTTTGCTTGAATTTGTATCCTTAGTGTTTAGTGTAGTGCCTGGCATATAGTAAGCCCTTCATACTGTCTTCCTTCATGCTCCCAACACCACCCTCAACACTATACATATATATCATTTCACTTTTATCTTAAAAGAAAAAAGGAGGGATCTCATTCAATCAAGTAATTAGCTATTGACTACATTAATTCAACCTTTAAAAAACAGTTGGTTGATAGTGCATTTAGGAGGGAGAGTTAGTCTTACACAACACGACTATTATTGAAGTCATTTGCAAAACTACACAGATATGGCCTATAATGAACTGCCTGCCTTCCCAAAGGGAATGGGTGGGGAGGGAGGGATGGGGAGAATTTGGAACTCAAAATTTTAGGAACAACTGTTGAGTATTGTTCTTGCTACTAGGAAATAAGAAATACAGTTAATGGGGAATAGAAAGTCATCTGGCCCTACAGGACAAAAGAGAAGATGGGGACAAGAGAAGGGAGGGATGATAGAAGAGAAGGCAGATTGGTGATAGGGGAAATTAGATTGCTCGGTGTATTGGGGTGGGAGGAGGGGATAAATGGGGAGAAAATTTGGAACCTAAAATTTTGTGAAAATGAATGTAAAAAGTTAAATAAATAAATTTATATTTAAATAAAAAAAAGAAAAATAATGATAATCAGGCACCAATGGAATGATCCTTCAAATTCTTCTAGGTCTCTGATAGTAATCCGTCATTGGTCTAGACAAATGTCATTGATTAGGGTTAGACTAATATGAATATCACCTGAAATTGCTGCTGTCATGATAGAATCGGGAATTACTTTGGAGATCACTGAGTCCAATCCTCTCATTTTACAAATGAGGACTTGAGGCCCAGAAAGGTGAAGGGACATGCCCAATGTCACACTGGCCAAGTGAGATGATCAATGGCTATTTTCAGCACATTTCTCCATTAGCATTTCATTTTAGTTTTGACTCTCACCCCTTTGGAAGTAATCATGTTGTCACTGGATTTCAGCCCATGTGAACACCTAAGTCAAGGCGTCGGGAGAAGTTTCTGTTTACAAAATCCACCATGGATTTCTCTGCTCGTGTGAACAAAACTCACAGCTTAATTGTCTCGGCAATGACATTATGACCATAAAAGCTAAGACTCACAACTGCTCTGGAAATCCTTCTCTCTGTGTCGAAACTTCATGCAGAACCTTCATTGGTCGTTGCTGGTGGTGGTGATCTTTCACTCTAAAAGGGGGATCAATGACATCACAAGGATAATGAGTGAACTGGATTTATAGAGCCGGAGTTGTACCATCATCAGCCTCACTGTCTCCTCCAGAGTCATGGGAGTCCAGTGGGAAGACGGGGAGTCCGAGTCAAGATGACTGGCGATGGCCCAGGATACAGTGAGTGACCTTGGCCTTTCTAAAGTAAAGACCTTATAATTATCATAATTTTTAATGTACCTGAAATATCACCATTATGCTGATTGACTCAGTTTTTGAAATTCGACAGTTTCTCCAATTCTTCAGTTACCCTTTGTTTGGAGGTCTGAAAGGTGGAGCACTAAAAGCCTCACACAGTCTTCCTTCATTGAGGGCTAGGCTGTGAACTTTTCAGCTATCTCTCGGCTTTTCTTCGGCAGCTCTGTATGTTTTCGACCTCTGGAACATCATTCCTTCTCCTCTCAACCCCTTTCCAACTTACTTTTGTGCATTGTCTCTCCTCATTAAGTTGTAAGCTTAAGTTATAAGGGTGGAGAGTAGCTTTCCTTTTCTTGTTTGTTTCTCCAGAACTTAGCAAAATGCTTAGCCTATAGGAGGTGCTTAATAAATATTTATTGAACTGAATTTATTAAATGTATTTTATGAGCAATTTTAAAAGGCACAGTGATGGGAAGAACCCTTCCACCTTTGTGAAGAAAGGGTGCTGGTAAGAGAGGGTTCTAGAGGCAGTTTATTAGAGAGATCACTAGTCTGGGAATCAGAGGACCTGGGTCCAAGTACTAGTTCTGTCACTTAACTGCTATGTTAAGAGAGGAAAACCATTTAACCTTCAGTTTCTTAGTCTGTGAAGTGGAGATGTTACTTATGTATCACAGAGGGCTCTTACAAATTTAAAAGGGGTCTTAAAAGTCATCTAAGTCAAATGACTCATTTTACAGATGAGGAAACTGAAGAAACTTAGACAAAAGGAGTGACTTTTCCAGTGTTATACGTGTAGTAAATGGCAAAAGTGAGTTTCAAACCTGGTTCCTCTGACTCCAAATCAAATAGAGTTTCCATGTTGCCACATAATGGATGTGAAAGTACTTTGTAACACCATATATCTCTGAAAAAAATGTGAGCTACTCTTGTTACAAAAGTTATTACCTTCACATGCCATTTGGTTGAGTTTTGTGATGTATTTCTCATATGCATATGACATATAACAAATAAGTTAAGACTTATTAGCTGTGTGACCCTGAACAAATCATTTATTGCTGCCCTTACCCCCGAAAAATAAAAAATCAGTTAAAATTGTCTTGAAATTCTAGAAGGAAATTTCCAACTATATACCACCACCACTGATTAGAAATATCCTAAAGCAAATGTTCTTAAACATTTTTCTGTGGCATGAATTCCTTTGGCAGTTTGGTGAAACTTATTGGATCCTTTCTCTACATAATGTTTTTAAATGCATAAAATGCCTAGGATAACAAAGAAAACCAATTATATTGAAGTCTAGTTATCAAATTATTTTTTTTAACAAAGGTCATATACCCTCCTAGCCTTGAGTATTACCAAAGGAGGGATGGGAGTCATTAAACTGAAAGATGACAGGATAGGGTATACTAGAAATGCTGGGAACTGAGTCAAGGTAAAAGAAGTTGATTGTTCCAGCTGATGAAAAGAAGGCAAACAGCTGGATAAGTCACATCACCTCTGTGGGCCCCAGTAAAAGGAGGGAGTTGATGACATAGTGGCTAACAAATCTACCTTGAAGTCAGAAGAGACCTGAGTTCAAGTTGTCCCTCTCTTTAAATACTGTCTGTGTAGCCCCAGACAAATCACTTAACTTTTCAGTGTCTCAGGCTACTCTTTCATAATATAAATTGTGCAGCATTTGCTGATCTTCGTTAGAAGAGAGATGAAATCACAGGACCAGTGTAGAGGCTAAAAATGAGGGGGTGGATTAGAAATCTCTGAGGTCCCTTCCAGGTCTAAGCGTATGGTTTTATGAGCCTATCCAAGACTCACTCTGCCCTTAGAAGGGGAGCTGTGGAATGCCAATCTTGCATAAGTGTGTGATGGACCATTTGGAAAACAAGGCTTCAAACCAATGTCTTGGCTCACTGCTTTTCTTCCCAGGTACCTGCGGCTGACAAGTGATGTACTGTTCTACTTCTGAACATGTTTTTCCCTCCCCAGCCCCTTCCAGAAAAGGCTGCATTTCTGAATGGCAGCTTTCATTTGGGAATGCTTCTGGACAAAAGACACTGTTGTTCATGATGGAAATTATTGTTGCTGTTTAGTGTACATCTGTCATTCATTTCCTTCCCCAAATCAGCTTTAAGAACTCAGCAGAAAGATTGGTATGATTAGCCCAAGGCTTTCCCTGAAGTGCCTATTTCTCTAAGTCAGAAATGCACCTTTGGATTTCAAGAATTGAGACCAACCTGTGTAAAGGAAGATGTGTACTCCCAAATCCTTGTTCAATCTGACAGCAAAGATAGAAACGTTACCATTCTGACTGAGAGAAAAAACTCCCACCAAATTCCTAGTGGGGTAGAGGGAAAAAAGTCACTCATCAAGTATTGTGTTTAAATTATTTGAAAATATACTGCATCTATTTAATGTTTAAAGCAAAAGAAAGTAAGAAAGTAACCGAGCATGAGATAGCTTTCAATAAATAATCATGGAATAAAGAGGGAAATACGCAAGGGAACCCTGGAAATGCACGAGTAGTTTGGTACCAATAAAATGCAAAGGATAAAAATAAAATACAATCCAGCTACAAAAGTATTTATATAAATCATGAAAGTGTAA